>OX579662.1:15941032-16147840 GCA_951230895.1 Carpatolechia fugitivella | reverse complement strand
TATAACAATTTAAAAATATACATTACAAATAGTTCATTCTAGTCAATAACTTAAATAAATTCAAATATCATCATTGCGTTATCGAACTTATCCTTAGCTAGTCTGGAAGCGTTGCAAATAAACATACACGCGTATCATAATCGCTAGTCTGGCAGCGTTGCAATCATACATATGTCACCGTAAGATTGTGAACGCCGTTAGTTTATAATCTTACTCGCGATATTATAAACTTACTGAAAATTGTGAACGGAAACCAACCATTTACAATTTAACGTATTATTTCTCGTTAGTTTATAATCTTACGATGTTCACCCGTAAAATCGTGAACCGTGTTCCTGATTCGTCGGTTTAGGCAATAGCTACCTACAGAATGACAGCCAAGAATAGCCGCGCTGGACACGTCAAACGTTTAACCAATCAGCGTGCAAGGTGCGTTCTGTCGCATGCCAATTTTTAATCAGTTCACAATTTGACGGTTTGACATCGTAAGATTATAAACTAACGAGAAATAATACGTTACCTATATTGTAAATGGTTGGTTTCAGTTCACAATTTTCCGTAAGTTTATAATATCGCGAGTAAGATTATAAACTAACGGCGTTCACAATCTTACGGTGACACATACACGCATGTCATGATCGCTAGTCTGGAAGCGTTGCAATCATACATACACGCGTATCATGATCGCTAGTCTGGAAGAGTTGCAAACAAACATACACGCGTATCATGATCGTTAGTCTGGAAGCGTTACAATCATACATACACGCGTATCATAATTGATAGTCTGGAAGCGTTACAATCATACATACACGCGTATCATAATTGCTAGTCTGGAAGCGTTACAATCATACATACACGCGTATCATAATTGATAGTCTGGAAGCGTTACAATCATACATACACGCGTATCATAATTGCTAGTCTGGAAGCGTTGCAAACAAACATACACGCGTATCATAATTGCTAGTCTGGAAGCGTTGCAAACAAACATACACGCGTACCATGATCGCTAGTCTGGAAGCGTCGCAATCATACATATACGCGTATCATGATCACTAGTTTCGAAGAGTAGCAAAAATATATACACGCTCTAAGTACGAGTAACGTCGCAACGTATCCAAACTAGCGTAAAGTTTGGATACGTTGCGACTTGCGACGCGATCATGATTGATCAGCAAAATAATGCGTGGGCCTGGTCTAAAATGCTGGTTTATAATATCTTATCCTTCCATGCTACACCACGCTGTACCCTGTCCTTTTTAGTCGATGAATGCGATTCACATGCATCGCGCTCGTGTCCGGCCGGCTGCCGCCCGAAGCGATATCTATTTACCATATTCATTTGCATCGGGAATCACGGCGGGGCTCTGCTAGACGTAACTCGGCCTGCAATTAGCAGCGCTGCGTCGTCGTCTCACGCGCCGCCTGCTTCAGATGAGCGGCTAGCCGTGCGCTGATGACTCGCATCCTTTGTCGATCGGGTTCCGTTAATGGACGGCTCACGTTGCCGGCTCGTCGCTCCCGCTTCCGGCTTCATCGGATAGTGTAATTACAAAGGCCGGCTGCCCCCTCTCCTCCACCCGCTCGTAATTCTAATGGCCGTAATCTCCCTTTTGTTGTCGGCGGTGGACCATTATACCGAACCCCTAACTACAAAGTGACGGCGGCGCACCGGCTGTCACTGTCAGTTGCACTTGCCGGTAATCGCGCTCCAACTTATTGCTAGCTATAGTACCTAAGTACACACCCGAATCCGAATGCAATTTGGAGCCTTCAAAAGCAATAATGTTTGCATTTCATGTCGCACTCGCGCCAAATGGACGTGCCGTTGACTTCCCGTTTACATAAGCCTGTGCAGCATTGCGCGGGGCTGGAGCGGACCGGGAGCGGGGCGGTGCAGTCTGCCAGCAAGAGCGGCTCTCGGCGGCACTTGTATCGCGCTGCAGTCGGCGGGTGCGCGGGCGTGGGGCTGCGAGGGCCATTACGGGATGAAAGGCGTCGCCGTTGACACTCGCAACGTCAAAGCGCTCGCCGATACATTGTGCGACCTATTTACCGCCGCCGCCGCCGGCGCGACCCGCCGCCGCGCCGCAGTGAACTAAATAATGCAGACTCGTGCAAATACCCGATATTCTGATGCTATCGGCTATCGACTCCCCCATGATATAAACTCTACATAATATCATTGCAATTTAAAGTTGTTAAGATAATCGCTTTTGTTCGTTATCCATTGAGATTCGTTATGATACGAACACAATGCAATTTATTTCTTCCAATCTGTGTGCTGGGTTTTTATGGCGGGGATCCTTCATTATGTGTAGGTATCAAATTAAATTGCGCCTACAACATGTGTTGTGAAATTATTACTGTTCATAAATTGTAATAGGCGGCGCGCTTGAGTGCCTGGGGCAGTCGGGGTGGAGGAGCGCTCGGCGCGGTAAGGGCGAGCGCACACCACACCGCACGACACGACTACACAACTTTCCGCTTCATATTCTGCATAGAAACTCTTAGGTCTAACTTTTCCCTTGCTTTGGTACTACGTATAAGGCGTGATCGAGACCGCACCGCGATAAGCGTAGATTGGCCGCAGTTCTCAGATGCTTTGTTTAATGCAGCGACTATGGGACGGCTGATTACGGATAACCGTATTTACGTGCGGCATTGTTCTCGCGATGAGATAACCGACTGTGCCAACCAGACCGGCCACGACATTCCAGTGACTTCTACCCACCGACAACAACGACATTGCATTGTAGGTACTCATGGGTATTCTAAAAACAGTACCTTCCGGTTACCAGGGTACCATTGGAACCGGGGTAGTACCTATTTACCTGTTTGATGGATATTTTTATTTACGTATTTTGAAACGGTTTTTCATGTCGTTGGATTTTTTTATAGAAGAAGCATAAGGTTAGATAAGTAATGCAGAATATAATTTGTATGTAAGGGTAGTAATAAATTGCGTAGGCGAATCTTATCATTGTATTGGAAGTAGGGTCGATATTGGTTATCGACTCCCTTCCCGTGGGTGTTCCTTGGGGAGCTGCCAGCTAACTGGCAATATCCGAGTATTTCAGCACTCGTTCGTTCAGCGAGCACGGCTCGGAGTGCCGGCGGCCATTACTGCCGTGACGCGGCCAATGTCTGCACTAAATGCCACTAAACATAATGAAGTGTCTATTAAACTGCACATTACTCATAAGGAACCAGTTCTTTTTCTAGCAATTAACGACTTTTCCTTTAGGATTGAAATGTTACTTAGATACTAACACAACAACTAGCTAGCTGCTTACATGGTGCATACTGCTTTTATGTTACTTTTGTGTGCAATGAAGTGTGTTTACTTACCAATAATAAATTCAAGACGTTTCAGAGTTGGGTTTTTGTGGCGTTAATGGTTTTATTGTTAGAAGAATCGGTTGCGTGTAAGTTCCCGAGTGGTCCATGTGTCTCCGTCCTCCCACTCCGCCCACCGCTCGCGGGCCTCGGACATGCAGACTCCGCTGAGTCAGCACTATCGCAGATCTGCGCGCGCTCTGACACGCTGCCACTTCTCTTCTCTAATACTACGCATTAGAATTTTTAATAACCAACTCCGTGACCTGCTTACAAACGCGTGTAACCCTTCAGGGGTTCGGTGTCTCGAGCCGTTATAGCCCGCGACGTGACCCGCCTGGTTATTGCCTGGTCGGGGACACCCGGGGGCTAGCCCTGGCTCGGTACATAACACGAGGACGTGACGTAATGAGTACAGACTGGTCGTGTTCGTTCGCTACACGTCATTCATTATTTATAGCACAATGAAGACAATCGATGCCACGGAGATATAAACTGCAGGCGAGTGGAGCGTCGTGTGATCGTTTGTCTTGCGTGATGGCGCGTAATGGGGCGACGAGCGCGTTCGCTGGCGTGGAAACTGGAAGTGCAAAGAGACGATCGGTCGGATCGGAGCGGAGAGGCCGGGGCGCTAAATAATAGAAATCACAAACGAGCGATGATCAGTGAGCGGACCGGGGAGGACGCGACAGCCTTTCAAAATAACTCGGATATATTACCTACCGCTACCGCCCCCACCCCCGCGCGGCTCATAGCGCTACTTTTGTAACAGACCTACACAAATTGTCCGTAAAGGAACAGATTTGCGCGAATAATCCTCCACACTTTGTTATAAATCGTGACATTGTTTTGCAACAAAAAGTAACGTGAAAGGGGAAATAAATTCAGTTTCGAATTTCGATCCCATCAGCTGCCACGTCCCGCAACGAGTATCAAGTAAAAAATCCGTCGGGTATTATTTCAACAAAGGATGAGAACTTTTGTAAAGATGTTTAATGTAAGGTTGTGAGAGTCGGAGACTTGACAATAGAGCAATAAAATATATTTGAGTTGGTTTTAGTTTCGCGATCTGCATTGGACTGGTTCTCGTAGCTACATTCGCTTTGATCTGCCTCGCAGCGTGACACCGCGGTAAATCACGACGAGCGAGCTGCGTGCGCGCCAGTCGCCGCGTCGCTAGATGCTATTATACTCATTTACGACACATTTCTCACAAACAATAGCTTTATCTAAACTAATAGCGTAACTTTACTTACCTAACTGTCCTATAAAACCGTTACCAGTCATGAGAGCGTACAATAGAACATCTTTTACTGTAAGTACAGTACATTATCCCCGTAGAAGTGTGGTCGAAGTTTGTAATGAACGTGGTCGAACTCGTAAACATCGAGAGGATCCCTGATAATCTCCGGAGGCGCGGAGGCGGGCAAGTTTAGTATAGAGAGGAAAGATACTTAAAACGTTCCCCATATAAACATAGTTCATACATACTTAGTCACTAGGGGTAAGAGCCTTCCGCTCCCCCAAAAGACCGGTTACGCTTGATACGTCGATTTTGCGACACAAGCATTTCCATGTCAAAAAAAAAAAATAGTCACAAAGTCGCCTAACTCTGTAGGATAAGGATAATGTAGGTAGGGGGTAAGTACAACAAAACAACTACAGCCTAGAAAAATTTTGACGACTTTAAAAGTTCCTCCACTTTTCAGCGTTAAAAGTAGGTAGAAGAATTGCAAACCATAAAACACTACACGACTTCCACCTACGTAAATTCGCCCAAGAATCGTAACGGACACGTCAAAAAGAAATCTGTCTGGAGTCCAGACAGAACTCCAGCCAGACTCTGGCTGCACGACACGACAGCGGACGAGATAAATGTCAGTGCGCTGGTACACAGTGGGACAATGGCAGCCCTCACTGCAGCCGCGCTAAATCCGATTATTTCCTTCCCCGTCCCTCCCCTCCCCGCACGCCGCACCCTCCCGCAGCCCTCATAAACTTGCTGAAGCCTTGTTTATGACTTGATCTTAAACTCCAGCAGCCGGGCTCGGTACAGCCAGCGCCTGTTTGCGTACTGTAGGTAGACCTCGCCTCGCCCCGCCCGTGAATCAACCCGATTAAGGCCCACAGCGCGATTAATGCCACCTAATACTAAGGGGTTTATCTCTCCCAGTCTACGAATAAGGAAGCTATGGAAATGTAATTGTAAACAAAACCCAAGAAAAATATGGCCCCAAATGTCGAGAGAAACGTCACTGTAGACAGGCCAATTGGATGCGTTCACGCATCACGTCATATTCCGACAAGCGCGGTGATTGGTTCATGGCATGACGGATAACGGTGATTGGATCGCGTCACTTGTGCAGTGGATGTGTTATGCATTAAGTGTGATAGAACAAGTCAAATTAAAAATTATCGTACTTTTGCATTACTCATATGTTCAGATTACTTTGCATTTATTACTAAAAATCATCAAATATATATTATTTAAATGTATGATTGTGTGCTTGTTTTTGGGAAGAGGCCATTACTCTGTGTCAAACTTCTCACGTTTTCGTATTGTATTTTGTATCCATTAAAATCTTGCCAATCATTTGTTATTTTCGAGTTGTGATTTTACTAGCGTTGAAATACAGGCCTGAACTAAGGAGAGACTACATTATTTCGGGGATCCATCCACCATGTGCGATACTGCTGGCCACGGTTCTCCGTCAAATATAAAGAGATTACCTTGTCATTATTTACTAAAATAATCTTATGTATATTATTTAAATGTGTGACTGTGTGCTCGTTTTTGGGAAGAGGCCATTACTCTGTGTCAAACTTCTCACGTTTTCGTATTGTATTTTGTATCCATTAAAATCTTGTCAATCGTTTGTTATTTCCGAGTTGTGATTTTACTAACGTTGAAATACAAGTCTGAACTAAGGAGAGACTACATTATTTCGGGGATCCATCTACCATGTGCGATCTTGCTGACAAAAGAGATATACAGCGACTCGCGAGGTCTACAGCGCACAGAGCCACTAGTATAGAAGACTTGGCCTTGTGCCTTTTAAAAGGATATAACAAAGAAAATTGGCAACTGCAGATGTATGGTTTACTTACATTGTCTTTCACTTTGGGTTACAGAGAAAACTTTATCATATTATGATAATAATAATAATAATAATGCAGCACAATCAATCATTATTTCAAAATGTACTTAGTGGGGTAACTAACGGAAAATAACAGTTTCTATTCAAGATTATTTAAGTAACACTTATTTAAGTATTTTTATAGGACATAAAGTATTATGACATTATGCCTTCATTATTATAAGTCGTAGACATTGGCTGGCTATTACTTGTATAATCCCATCCATCATTATTTTATGTCAAGTATTTAGAATACTGAAAAAAAAAATATTTACTTGTGATTTGTTACGCCAGTTTCTTTTTTGCTGGCTTTTTGGTCCTCCTGCACTATTTTACGTCGCCAGAGGTTATTTTATTACCTATGTTTGTCTGAATTATATTGTATTTTTGTTTTTTATTGGAAGCAGCAGTCCGTCATACAGTGCGTGACAGACTAACTAGCGCGTGTGTTGTACTTTTTAAGCCCCGCCTTCTGTGTTGCCCTTTGCGTGGGGCCATTTTTTGAACGGAATGCGACTTCTATAACTTCTTTATTCGTAGCTCCCAGTCGATGTCGGCGGCGGCGGCACTCAACGTATTCGGTTAAGGCTTTATTTCTCCGGACATTGCCCCTCTTTTTTCTGCCCGCAATCATAGGCAAGGAGCAAAAAGTTCCAATAAACTATGAAAAACCCTGTGCGTGTCGGTCGATCTTGTGCGGGGGTGGGAGATACGGGCCGATGTTTTGTCAAGACGTTATTTCTATTTATAAAAGGGAAAATGCTTATCAAGAAACTTATGCAACAACAATGTTTTTGAAATATTAAAAGAAAGCTTTTATTTAATTGCTGGTAGAATACTTGGTTAAAACCCTACTTGTTTATTTCTTATCTTTATGAACGTTTGCGTCTCAAGACTCCAAGAAGATTATTTCCGCGAGCCCCTGCGCTCGAGTGACAGTTAATCCTCCTCTGACGATTGCTTTGTTAGGACTCGGTGCAACTATACGTATGGGTAGAGTGGAGCTGAGACTGTAGGCGAAGGAAAGGACCCTGTTTTTATAGCGGGTGTCAGGACCACCCTGCGAGGGCGTGAGTTAATTCGACGCGACTGTTTGACTTTGTTATTGAAGTATTCGCTCGTAAAGCGGGTTTGCGCAATGTTTTATCGGGTCATTAGCGCGGGCGAGGCTGGGGCTTTCAGCTCTATACAGCCATAGCGGGCGCGCACAATGAGCCGGTGATTGCGCTCATTAGCAGCTGCCTTATACAGTTTTCTAAAATGTGAGTGCGGAGCTGCGGCGGCAGCGAGAGAATGACGCAGACTCGTACAGTAAGTACCTAGTTTATCTTTATCACGCCGAGTGCTCGGTGACTATGAAATCCTTGCTGCAGCTACGTGCCGCGGATAAAGTAACAGTATTATTACTCTGCGGAAATGAATCCGTTTCAGTACAAGAGTGCAGCCGACGAGCGACGCTCGATGAAATGCAGCCGAAACCACGATGAATCTGCGGCTATGGCTCACGATAAACATGACACGGCTCATTAAGGGGCTACATGTGAACACTAGCGCCACATCGATAAACATGACACGGCTCATTAAGGGGCTGCATGTGAACACTAGCGCCACATCGATAAACATGACATGGCTCATTAAGGGGCTGCATGTGAACACTAGCGCCACATCGATAAAAAATCATAACTTGGTGAAAACACAAAATATCAAAAATCTGGACAGTTTAGATATTTCTAGCACCAAAAGTAATTTTCCTTGTTCCTAGCGTTAAACAGACAACATTCCATATTGACGTTACTAAGGGACTTGTCATATTTTGTTCATGATGGTCACAAATTGACAGCTAGTGGGGTCAGCCGGGGCAACTTGTCACGTTGCTCGAGGGGGGAGGGAGGGGGGTTAGGCCATGAGTACACCGAGAGCGAGACCATGACGGATGTGTTAATCGAACTCCAACCCGACAGAGGCGCACCGCACAGTGAAGTTGTGGATAAGTGCCTCTGCTTAGGCAAGAAAGGAATATTCCACGACCGGAATTGAAGTACAGTGAGTGGCTAGCAATATCGGTTAGTTCCAGTTTAATTTGACTCACTACACTTCCGCATTGTGGGGTATTAGTTCAATAGGTACATATTTTCTCTAGTTACACCTGCAAACCTGGATCCACGCAGTAGAAGACATTTTCTGTCATCTAAATAGTAATGACATCAACATTTCTATGTAAGTAGATGATTTTATTGTACATTTTAATGTAAATGTAACGATGATGCTACGTCAAGAATTAGTATGGAAAGTTTTTGTTTCCGTTTATTCAAAGGGAGTTTTAAGTACTAGGTAGTTGCTGGACTTGTGGCATAAAAATGCATAGAAAAAGAAAAAACGGTGTCGTAATAAAGTCAGTGGCTGTAATAAAGGCGGGCGCCGCCGCCGCGATGAACGACAGAGTTACCCAGCACATTGCCCAGCACTGCCTTTTAATACCTACCGTCACTTTACTACAAAACACAAAACACTTTTAGGTTTTCACGGTTGTTAAAACACAATAAGCACAGCACAATATACCTATAAACGCAAACGTTCTTCCACAAATACAACCCTATAATTTCAGAGAAACCATTTTGTTTGAATACCTAAATACCTACGTTCGTGTACCCTACATCTAGTAGGCACATTGTATTGTACACACACAAAAGTGCTTATTCATACAATAGTAATAAATATATACCTGAGAGTGGGTCGTAGTATTTGTAACAGGACGGTAAAATGAAAATAGTTTTGGAACAATATCTATGAATTTACATTGAAATATTAGATAGAAAAACTTCGCCTTTGTAATTTGTAACATGTAAAGAGCGTATAGTGATGATGACTCATAAAGGTCTACAATGTATGGGCCCCGCGCCGCTTTACCTACTTTGTGATTATAGGCAATAATACCTACGTTACGTAGTTACTAACTACTAGTTAGTTATTAAGGTTGTGTGCTAATCACTTACATGGGATAGTAAGTACAAATAACTCGAGACGTGTGAAGAAACAGCTGCGTTCACATCACGCCGAGTGAGGTCGGTTCGGGAAGCCTTGTCTCAGCCGCCCGTCGCGCCTGGTGTTGCTGGTATTGCTCAGCAGAACGGAGAAGTACGGTGAACGACAAGACTTCGCGCTACGCCGCCGCCGCCGCCAGTGTAACAGGCCTACTTTACTGCTGCTTTTTTTTGGGCTTGCTGATTGTACTAAGACTGGAGAGTTCAAGAGTCAGGCGATATTGGAGACGTGTAGCCGCGGCTGTAGCCCATGCACTGTACAAACGTTTGGCGCCGCCGGGGGGAGGGAGACGCACTCGAGGGGGGACGCGGCTTCCCGCTCGCTACGAAATGATGTGACAATATTTACCTATTCCAAGCTATTTTTCTACCTGCCAGCCGAGCACTTGTACACACAGGGTCTTTGGAAGTTTGGAAATTCCTGCTCGGTTTCAATTTATCAATGTTGATGAAACTTCATAATGTTATGATTATGAATGACCGACCGACACAATAGGTACAGACAAACCGTTGTGAAGGACTCTGCCTAATATTTAAGGAAACCTGTAATAATTGAATAAATAAATAACATCTATATACAAGACCGCGCGGTCAAGTGATCGATTTACAATGGGAGATGCGACATTTTTTTCATCTGTCAATTTTATGTGATAGCGTTTCAGTGCCCCCGTATCACTTTATGGGTATTTTTTCATAATTTCGATATTGGGCGAGTTTACCACTAACATTTTTTAAAGGGGAAAACTCGTACCTGGTTCGAGTTCGACGCGGACGATGTGACTTAGTAAGTATAAATAGTATACTTTTACATAATATGATAAAATTATTAAAAACAATAGAATTAGGTAACGTAACGAAAATGATGTGTTTGTTTATTTCTGCCTGCTAACTACGGTTATGTAAGTGCTACGCTACGCTACACTGCACGCCATGCCAGTGCTACGGTGTAACTACTATTATTATTATGTGCTACGGTCGCTACGAACTCGGAGCTACGAATGGCTACGACAACCTATGTACTACGGACGACTTTCAAGGTACGAAACAAACTATCTTTGTATGTTTTTAGTCCGCGCAAGTACGATAGTATTATATTAATTCTATGACAAGCAAGAGGAAAGCGCGTGACTGCTTGAGGAGAGACACTGATTGCGTTTGCGCTAACGTGCACTTTGTTCTTTATTCATTACATTAACATGCGAGTCGTGGCCACAGACAGACGCGAAGGTACACACAATCATCATTTACTAATACGATAATAAAAGGAGAGTCTCTACTAATGTAAGTAAATAAACTCTGCAAATTGCAAAATATATATGGTCGGTCATGTATTGTATTGCGGATGCTGCGTCTGACGTTTCGATCGGAGTGACGTGAGATGTGTGTGATGCATGAGATGAGTCAGTCAGTCCGCAGGGGGGGTGTTTTGCCGTTTTGCGACTACACAAAAATAATTCAAAAGCAATGACAATGTTGTAATTGTTTTTGTGTGCTATAAAGAGTTTGTATTGTAATGACGAGAAGCTTTACCGGGATGTTTAGCTTTGTGTAAAGTTTAGTTTCATCTACTTTTTCTCGTGCGTCTAATCGTGAGCAGACCACACGCAAGTCGTCGGGCTGAGTGGTCCCGCATGCGCATGCGGCTGCATCCTGCGGTTTGCTATCGCTCGCTTCAGGCCGTCGACCTCACCTACTGCACCCGACTGCAGTACCTGCAGACAGCTACTTACTTATTGATTGGATGCACAACTTATGCACCTACTAAGTTTCTATTTACGAACAATATTGACGTCTGGCTGGCTGCATTGCGTCTTGGCGTATGGTCGCGAATAGCAAGCAGAGTCGTGAGGGCCCGTCCTTACAGAGGGCGGCTTTCTGCGATGCAATGTTCACCCACATCTATTTACACACATTTCCACCTTTTATATTAATATTAATACTTGCTATTATATTAAGTAATTAGAGTCCGAAGATCAGTAAGAATCGCGAGAGAGGGCACGTAAGTACTACCTAGTATTATGGGCATTTTGGCCAACCAAATAAATATTAACGATTTGATTACACAAAGTTACAGAAAACCTTGTTGTACTCGGCAGTCAGCAGTCAGCACAGCAGTGAGTTCATGCGGGTGGCCACACAAAGTTAAAGAAAACCTTGTTGTACTCGGCAGTCAGCAGTCAGCACAGCAGTGAGTTCATGCGGGTGGCCACACAAAGTTAAAGAAAACCTTGTTGTACTCGGCAGTCAGCAGTCAGCACAGCAGTGAGTTGATGCGGGTGGCCACACAAAGTTAAAGAAAACCTTGTTGTACTCGGCAGTCAGCAGTCCGCACAGCAGTGAGTTCATGCGGGTGGCCACACAAAGTTAAAGAAAACCTTGTTGTACTCGGCAGTCAGCAGTCCGCACAGCAGTGAGTTGATGCGGGTGGATTAATAATAATGGATTGATTAGATAGGTAATCTTATTCAGAGAACACGTCATCGTACGCGACCTCATCCAACCCCGGGCCGCGCGTGAGTGCGTGTGTGATGTGGAGCTATGCAACGCGACCCCGCCATTGTTTCCACTCGCCCTCGCCTATGTTTTCTAGCCCTTTGTTCCACACAGATTAAAACAAAAGAAGCAACTTAATCACTACCTAGACAAATGCTAAACAATAACATTATTATCATAAGGTGTCGGAATAATTGACACCGAAGCTATGTGTCTTGTTAGAGCGTGTTGTTGTATGGTGTGATGTCACGGCGACGGCAGTAGGAAGTGGAGGGAGGTGGTGTGACACTCTTGTGACAAATCCGGTGGAGGACGCGTGTGGCGCATGGCGGCGTGGCGCGAGCGTGCGAGGTGTGATTATGTGATACCTGCGTTATCGAACACGCACATGCTAATCAATATATCTATGTAAATGAAAGTACATAGACTCACCACCACATGTAATATCTTACACGCGTGAGATGACATTACTTTTTTCCTAATCAATGTTCTAGAATACCAACCTCAACATATCTAGTTTTGTTGAGTACCTACTTACCTAATTACATGATCAACAATGAGGTGAGAAGAATATGTATTGTATTGTGAGGTCAGGTGGATGACGAACTTTTGGCCGAACCCAGAAACCAAATCAGTATACTTACATATTTTACTTACAATAGGTACCTATATAAAGTGCTTATAGTAAAGTATATACTTACCAGAAGTTTCCAAGTTATACTTACATACCTACATACAAACGAAACTTATCTACACATAGAAAAGTTACTACTGACATCGTGGACCGGAATGTGCTCCGGGGAATACGGCGGCGGCGAGTTTAAGATGTCTGTCTCCCTCCATGTTCAAATAAGTCTCTCGAAAGATGAAGTAAACAAGATAGGATAGGAAGGCTACTCAAAATATTATTATTATAAGTATATCATAATAATATTTATCGCTTGAGTCGCGAATAAGTACGTAAGGCATTGGCTTTTTTTTTTGCTTTTCATAAATGGACACGGTTAAAGGACTTCCCGCCAGATATGGCTTGCTTGGCAGACTTATTTATTCTTAAAGCCACTATTATTACCAAAAGTTTATAATAATTTTCATTAAGATGTCACAATATGACGTAGAAAAACTTATCCAGTGACCATCTTATTGTACGTCCGTAATGTACTGTTGTTTCAAATTGTGTTTATAAAATCTTATCAGTGGACAATGAAGATACTTACTTACTTACTCAACGACCGTCTGTCATATTGTACTGAAATAGGGTTACATTGCGCAATTTAGTCCAGGACAAATAGGGGTAAGATTTCCTTTTCAAAACTTTGTTTTTGAATACCAATTTTAGGGACCCGCTTTATTTGTTAACACGTGCCATTTAGTTTTTTTTTTTAAACAGTTTAATCAAATTACTTTTTGTGCCTTTCATAAGTGTATTTATAACCTTATTTTAAAACTCGTTGGATACTGTTACAAAATTAAATTCGTGTATTGTAGTTAATCTTTTTCTTTTTAATTTTAAATACTACAGTAGGTATAGGTGCTTGCAGCAGTTGTGTCACTCACTCGCCTCCAAGCAATAAAGCACGCGGTCGCATTGCACTCCACTCCGCTAGCGTTCAATTGCTCTCCAGCCTCCACTCATCGCGTTACACTTTGAACTGTCTTGCATGTCTGCTGTATATTACTTTCCTTTGATTATCATGTACATGGCAGCTGTGGTACGAGTATATATGGCTGCAGGGTTGCGCCTGAGGCTGGAAATACTCGCAGTCTGGTACTGATTATGATATCCGCCCAGGATGGAATTACTTATCCCGTACCCTCTTGAACATCAAGCAAGTAGGATACCTACTCACGTGAAACCACAAAGAGGAAACTTCCTGTTCTGGTAGGAAAATAAACAGTACCTATTATATTTAATTGAATTACAGTTTGCCCTTTTCCTCTGTGAATCAGGAAGTTCTCAGAACATGCTAAGTTTATGTTATCAAAATGCTAGCTTAAAGCACTTGGAGTTTGGAGGCTGCGAGATGAATGTTAATGGCGAATAAATCGATTACTATGGTCGTTGCGCGTTGTTGGCAACATCGTGCGAATCGCCGCGTTGCGCTGATCACGGCCGATAGATAGTGCGCCAATCTCGTGTCCCGCGTTCCTCGCCGCTCGGCGCTTATCGTCGCGATCCACGCCGTGCGTTATCGCAACTTTATCGTCTGATGCTCCGCGCCATGCGCCAGCCCATGCGCCATGCGAACCCGTAATTATACGATAAGTTCCATATTACGTTGTGAAATCGAAGGCTCGACGAGTCACGCTCTGCCGCGGCGTGTGATTCGATACGAGCACGTAAGCTATATTATCATGCACGGATAGGATGTCATCGCGTTTTGTGAAGTAAGTACCTTACTGCCAGCCGTCAGCATCGTCAGCGTGTTTGGGAGACAGCTGGCGGATGATGCGGGAGGGTGAGGCTGGGCTGCGGGGGCGAGGAGGGGGAAGTAGCTACTTGAGCCGCGCTCGCTAATGGTATTTGCGCTGCCAGCGCCGACGCTGATATTCGACGCGGCTCCGCTTCCCGGAATCCTTCCGTTACTCCACGGCCGCATCGCGTCGCTTCACAAGCTGCTCCGTGCCCGTGTGTCGAGTTTTGTATCTTGGGGCCGTGTCGTAATGAACTTACTTTGTAGTTAGATGACTACCTGAATAAGAAATGTGCGACACCGCGCCGCGTCGACCCTTGCGTACGTACTAGAAACGATAAACAATATTAATGAATCCTAACTGGAAAACAGGATTTCATAACATGTTTTAAAGTTCTTTCTGGATGAATCCATTTTTTTTTTAGTCCCACTTCCAGAGTTACGCCCATTCATAACTAGCTCCGACCGTGTCCCACGTTCCATACCCGGCAAGAGTTGTACTTCAATTTCAAAGACATTAGATAGACGTACTAGTGAGCTCTATTACAAAAAATGCGTACCTACCTGTTTTAATTTTCGCGTAAACTCCAATTAAAGTTGGCGCGTACAATACGAACTCGTTCTGTACGCATCGTGCGTACAATACATTAATTGTAGGAATTTTTGAAGTCACTATTTTAAACCATTGTACCCGAATGTGTACCTTTCAAAACAACTTTTATATTCATATTCATTTATAAACGGATGAAAACATAGACTTGAAGTTGGCGCGTCCAGCCAGAGCGAGATCTGAATAAACAGAAAACTACACGGCCCTGTAAGGTGGCTGACATGCTGGACGCTGGTCGTGTGTAATGTAGCATCGGGCCTCGTTGGTCTGTGTGCCGTGTAGTTTGATACTGGCGATAGTATTCTTTTTATAATATATTCGTTCTCTTTTTAACTATTCAGTTTAGAAAGAGAGCGATAGAAACTTCATACGGGCTGGGCCGTAGAGATTTGACGTTCTCACCTGCCGCCACCCTGCCGTCCGCCGTCGTGTGCGGACGATTGTATGACTTTCAGTGCAAGTTTTGTGATATTGATTTATTAAAACAGTTATGTATTATTTTGTAAGAAGTGAGTTTTCTATTTTAAGTTCTCTGTAGGAGAGTCGTTACAGTACCTTGGATGTACTCCAAGAATTATAATTTATTTAATTGCTCAATGAATCCTACGAGTTCAAAATCAACTTTAATATCTTTCTATGATGTAATAATAATACAGAGTAAAGAATATCACCTCTGACCGCTACCCGCCTAACGCGGCCGATTTGTATGGATCTAGAGATTCGGAGTTTCGGACCTATTGAACTAAAACTCTTTTATCGCCTTTCCACGCATGACCCGGTTGAAAAATTATTAATATTTGTTGGAGTCTTGAACTAAATAACGTTTTGAACTCTCGCGATTTTCACACATTTTTCATATGTACTTACTACCGGGTCTAATCACTAAGGTCAACTAAACACCAACCAAGGAACTAAAACTAATCGCGGGCGCAAGCTTGAGTAATCAACGGTAACGTCATTGTTGCTTTTCTACGGGTTAATGTTGACGAATACAGGGAAATCTGTGTCGTGTGCGTTTATGTTATGTGTGTGTGACGTGTGTGTGTGAGATGCCAAATTGCCGCGACCGGCATTCGCCCGCGCATACATTATCTGCTGTTGGAATGTTAATGGTTCGCGAAGCCCGGATTCTTATTGTTTTGTAATGACTCGTTTTACCTTCCACCATTTACTCTGCTGCTGTATGGGCTTGATACGAATACGAATTCAGGTTGATAGCAGAAAGATGCCGCTGAGCGACTACCTACCGTTGTTGCTCGTTTGTCATCGATACGATAGGAAATGGGAGACCGTGTATGAGTGTGTGTGACGCATCCTTCTCGGTTGATGGCGTTCATGGCTTTCACGGCCAGCACGAGTGCGGCAGGACATGGTAACTGCCGCCATTAACGTAATAGCCGCCGGTCCCACCCCAACCGCTCGCTTCCTTTGTCTCCGAATCACCGCCACCGCCGCCGCCGCCCGCGCCGCTACAGTAGAATAATAACTGCGCAGTAAGTAAAGAATCACCCTCAAACAAAAGTTAAGTTTAGGTGCTATAAATTCTGATCTGCATAAAAGCAAAAATAAAGCTAATCGTAAGGCACGAGTGCTTACGCTCCGTTGCTTGGGCGCGCGCGGCTGACTCGAAACTTTAGCGAACGCAGGGTTGCCAGTTGCCATTGACTGATATGAAAGGGCAATAATTGTAATAACTGTACTTATTTGATGATTCGACAAATAGGTATGTAACGCTTTACTTTCTTTTGTACATTATATAACTTATTATTATTTTCCTTTTCTTTCTATTTATTAAGGGGAAACTGAATATTTGCTTATTCCCCGACTGCTTTAGAAGGAGGGTTATGTTTTTCGAGTGTATGTATGTATGTTTGTATGTATGTATGATTGTATGTATGTATATTTCTGTGGCACGCTCTACAGCCTAAACGGCTTGATGGATTTTAGCTCAAGAGGTGTCGTTAGATACGTCTTACATGTGAGAGTGACACTGGGTACATCAAAATTTAAAAAAAACTGAGATGGTCGATTTTTGGCGCCAAATCATCTAGACTTTAAAAATTTTATCTCTCCAAAACCTATCGAGTGGGGTATTAAAATAAAAGCCTTGATGAATAGTCTTCAAAAATATATACAACTTATATGTTTAAATGTAATTTGGAATGAAACATGCTAAAAAACATCAAAAATTTCAACGTTTTATAAATTGAATTACCTCAGTAATGTGCGGAAGACACGCAACAATATCGGTCATTCATTACAAAAACTAAAAAGATTAAAATAAAAAAATAAACCCGACTGCGTGACAATTTTAAACTTTCAAACTTAACTAATAAATAAACTGAAAAGATGCAAACAAGTTTTTTTGTTTTGTTTTGAATGATCGTGGTTGATAGTGTTCACAATAGCAGTCGGAGGCATCAAATATTCACAATATTATTATGCTCCATCATAGCATTTTTATGAATTACTAGCGGCCCGCCCCGACTTCGCGCGGGTAGATCAAAACAAAAATCTTATCCTTTACATTATGAACTCTTTAATTGACATACTACCTAACCTACTCAAATCAAATGAAAAATATAATACACCTACCCTACACAGTTGCCAGCCGGCAAGCAGCCTACTCCTGATTACCCATGTGCGCTTGACCGAAAGAATAAAGTCACCAGGAAATTCCAGCGACTTTATTAAGCAATACTAACTTCGTATTCTGAAAAGAACTTCGAAGTTTATTGCTTTTGCAATAAGAGCCCAGATTCCTGATATGGATCACAGGGATTATTACATGATATATGTAATTTAAAAGGTATAAAAAGGTGGCTCCAGGACTGCCATAGCGAGTCCTTAGAGCCGGCAACGGGTGTGTCGTCTGTAGTTCTGAATAGAACTTCTAGTTCTTAGAGGAACTTTCATTGAGTGGCATTTCCTCAACAGAATGATCAATAACCAAGTTTCTCTAATGATACTACCCGGAGACGACCATCCTAGCTCTACACACCAGGACACCCTTTTCCTTAAGCTATGCGTTGGCATTGATAAATACGGTTACATAACCCCTCTGTGTCTTCCAATATACAGTCCGACAAGGGATCTAGTAATACCCAGCACTGACGAGGGGACTAATTCTAGCTCCCTCAGCTGGATGATTACTAAGACCTTAGAACCCAAGCAAGGCAGCAGACTAGAAGCAAAGACCCGAAACGTACACACTATACAGCAAACCAGCCATCAAAGTATCTACGTGACGAGTGAGAATAAACGCTCCACCAACGCGCTCTCTGTGAGTCACTTCCCATTCTGTCCTTCAGAATGCTCCTGTCCTCCCTTCACCACAGAGGTGTAGGAAAAAGGTTAAAATAATAGACAATCCCGAAGGGTTGTCTACAGCGGACCCTAGTCCGACCGGTGCGCCTTAAGCGATGGAAAGAGACCGAAGTCCCATCGTTGCAAGCCTAAGCTTCTCGTTGTAAGCCGAAGCTAGTGGACGACGTCAAATCGATACTAGCCGAAGCGTTCCCGATACGACTGAGCCGTTATAGTAACCTTTTGGGAGGCTAATCCCGTCTTCCACCGAAGTGTCCGACGTATTGCGTTCAAGTTTGTGTTTTTAGGATAGTCCACACGTGAACCAGCGCCCATGATGGTAAACCATCTTCCAACGAGCAAGCTCGAAGGGATGACCTCATAGCTGCTACTGACTGTGGGTCTCATATCTGGATTGCTCCTGCATACTGGATCTCCGTCTATCTGAACGGTACTGCCAGGGCAGATCTGTTCCAACTTCATATCTCCATATCTCCGCCACGCGTCTCCGTGCCTGAGACTGCATACGAATCTAAAGACTCATTTCAGCTATTGCTCTGAATATTTTACAGCCATCATCAACGCCCGTATAGTCCACTGCTGGACTATGAGCCTCCTCCCCTTGCAGCCATATGTGTCGATATTACATCGCACAGTTGATTCGGTAATAGATCATACATGATGATATTAGCCAGAGCAGTCCACGTCCAGTTTCTCGTTCTCAATTAATAAACTCGTTCCAGTATGCCTCTTCACAGACTTATGTCTTGACTTGAAGGAAGCCACTATGTTCTCCGCTACCTCTATCTGGGATAATACTTGAAAGACTATCGTCGACACTAAACAGTCTGAGGTCCATCGCGCATGGACGTGGACAAGTCCCCATCCACGACGATGTATTCAAGTCGCTGTATGCGTCTCGGCCAATCAGCGGTTCAGAGCTAGACATGCGTGGTAGCGGCATTCATAACAGCCCGTTGGTTACTCCACATCTTCATAGGTCAGATACGGAAATCTCTCCACAGACTTGCGTCTTGAAGGTAGCCACTAAGATATTGTTAACTCCACTATCTGGGGTAATGCTCAGTGTACTTATCACGCCTAGGATGCGACCCATACACCAGCTCAGAGCTAGACATGCAGTGTCAACAATATCATAGCAGCGATAGTTATACCTCATCTTCATGCGTCAGATAAGGGTCCTCTATTAGATGGTCAAATGTGTGGTGTTAGTGAACTCACCCAAAAAAATGTAATGACGGATCTAAGTGATGTAATAACATCCTATGGAAATAAATTATTTTGACTTTGACTTTGAAATGTAGTGCATTATGTGATCAGTTTGATCCAGCGGCCACGTCCGCTTTCATTAGGTCATCTAGGAGCGTCAACCCTATGATTCCCTTGATTTTAATTTTTGACCATCTCGGATGGGATATGTCATCCATAGACGAATAATTAACCGTTCCCATATCAAACAGACACGCCAGTCTTCAGGGACCGAAATCCCGTCGAAAGGCAGTGAAAGGCTGTGCAGCGCCTGGTAATTATTTCACTTCGTTTTTCAAGTATAGACTCCTACTAGTCTATTTTTGCACTTTGACAATAACCGCCAGCCATCCATTCCTAGACGGCCGACTGCCTCCCACCATGTATATTCGCGACACTCATCGACGGCACGCGCTAGGTCAACAACACTTTTTCCTAAACTTTGTTCGATATTTCTGAAACTCACAATGCAAACGTATCTCAGTCTCTGCACCCCAAGTATGCATTTAGTTTTGCATCATCTCTTTTAGTTTCTGAGTTATTAATTTTAGAAATATCAAAAACGTCCAATACAAGAACGTATTAAAATTAAAAACATTAATTACAAGAACGTATTAAAATTATAAAAAATCATTACAAGAACGTATAAAAAATAAATAAAAATTCTCTTAATTCGTCTCAAATCTTTTATTATAACTTTCTCTATGTCATACAACAGATACACGTTGTTCTACATAGTTTTAATTTACATTTGGGTCGTGGAGTTACAAGCTGGTTCATCTGATATTCGTGTAGTGTTTTAGAGTAGGTATTGTTATCATGACCGCGGGTAGAGTAACTGTGATGTGGACGAGTTACATAGGGTCTGGGCGGGGTTGCCCGTTGTATGTTGGCCAGTGTTCAGTGTCTGTTTTCATGCCTATTAAAGTACAATTATCCCACTCGCTCGCTATTATAACCACGTAGCGCTAGCAGGTACATAGAATCGCTATTCGCTACGTCCCACCTCGAGGACTACTTACCTGCGATCCTTTATGTTCAGGAAGCTAAAGCCGGGATAGTGCA
The DNA here is from genome assembly GCA_951230895.1 of Carpatolechia fugitivella. Lineage (NCBI taxonomy): Eukaryota > Metazoa > Arthropoda > Insecta > Lepidoptera > Gelechiidae > Carpatolechia > Carpatolechia fugitivella. The sequence continues at coordinate 16,127,166 of OX579662.1, read as the reverse complement.
CAATCAGAATGAAAGGGCCATCCCATTTCTATTGTCCCGCTGCGACCTTCGGAACATCGATCCAACTGATATTTGAAATCTGCGACCAAATCGGACCGACGACGACGCGAGACGACGACGCGACGAGTCTACAACGGAACATCTATTTTTGTGTTTATTCTTATTTTATGCATAGAATAGAATCTTACCAGTATATTCGTAAGTTAAGTAGGACTTTATATTCAAGGTGAAAATTGTTACTAGCAGGTACTTATAATTAATGCTATTATTTATTATTATTCCGGATGTAAATGTCAATTCTTAGTGTCAATTACTTTGACTTTCATTGAACGGGGTCTTTGCCTTTCATGCATAAGGTTACACTTGGCAAATGCGGACTTGCTATCACACTACATACAACATTCTAATACAAATTGCTTCAAGCGCGATATTATCGATTCTGCCGGAGCAGCAAAACACAGCATTAGCTCCCACTTGGCTGCTCTTGATCGATCGGATCGAACCTGAAACGATGTCGTTGTGTGTGACGTGATGCGGTAATGACACGACGACGTCATTATTGCTCGTCACGTCGTCGTCGTCGTCGCCCGTCAGCCGTCAGTCGCACGCTCCCGCTCCCGCCCACTCGTCAGCCGTCGCGGTCGCTCGGATCAGTGTTGGCGTAGCGGGCTATTAGTAAGTATTAGCATATCAGTGTACCTGATCGCTACGGTAGATACTTAGTCATCTAGCAACATGACATTAATCTACGTGAAGGGCTTCTGACATTCCACAAACAGGCCGTCACGCATCGAGATAAGTCGATGCGCCATCGTATTTAGTTAGACACTAGACTAGCAAAATGACATACCTATTTAATAAGGAAATTTGAACCGTAGGCTACTCCACTGACGTCAGTACAATAACACATTTTCTATGAATAAGATAACCCGTGGAGAAGACCGGCCGACGCACCACCGCGCCACCGCGCCGACGAGGTTGGGTGAATAGCGAGCCAGGGCTGGCCCTCGAGCCAACACGAGGCCTTTTCAAACGTCTTATCAGCGAACTTGGACACTCACTCATTCCTTTCAAGATTAATCTTTTGTGTAGGCCCCTTAACTATTTTGTTCAATAGTAGCTCTGAAAACGAGTTTCTTTGAATACCTAGCTTTGATGTTCGGAGACGACGACGACGTTAACCGTCGGTACTTACTTATGTCGTAAAAGATATTTTGTAAGGAGCCCTTCGATAGCTGTTGGAAATGTTAGAGATTAGTCAACCCTACCGGCATTTGAAGACGACACGGAGCGAGTTTAGCCTTGTCCTCGACACACCCGTCCGTCCTTCGACGTTTATATTTTGGCGTAAAAAGTAATACATCTTTGTTATATCACATCGTAAAATAAAAATCTACATTTTCTCACTAAGTCACCAGCGGTGAGGCTGTGCAGTACTGTTACCTACTTAAATACTTACATATTGAATTTTAATAATTTTTATGTTTTACAAGTGCAACTTAAAAGTAAGAAATGACGGTCATTTTAGATTGGTGATTAAATCTGAAATACGAGGCTTTGCCCGGTTTATGAGTCGTTTATCTTTATGATTACGCTTAACTGGAACTCATTTTACTTGCTCCTTATTACTAACGGGGCGAAACTCGAGCAGCGTGCGGTTTGGAAGCGAAGCACGGAGCACATGCGGCGTGGAGGAGGTCACGTCACGACTCACGACAAGCGGATGCGAAGAACCACTGCCTCCCATTACATTTTGACTGCATCTGCCTTCAGGGTCTAATAAACATATCGTTTTGTTTCTTATTTTAATTTCGTTTTTGTTTCGTTTTGAATGGTGCTTAATCTTGCATGCACCTGTGCAGTTCAGGGCAGGGCCTACGAAATTGCTACGAGCATTTTGCATTAGGTTTTAATTTATATTCGTGTAAGCACACCTTTTTATGTTCACTCGATTGTGTATGACAATGAATAGGGGTGTTGGAGTCGGCTCGGTGGAACAAAATAATGTAGAGAAGGTTAGCGAGGAGATTGATGTCATCCGACACTCACTACACACACGACACACACACTCCTCTAGCTTCAGCTGAGCCTATGGGCCGGTCCCGGGCCCGGGTCGGTAGCCGCATTAGCTAGCTTATTATTACAAGATATTTGCATATAGCTTTATAACTAAAAGTAATTAATAAAATATTTCATACTGTATCATACAAACTGGGATTCCAAGCATCTCCGAGATCTTTACATACTTACCACAGTTGATATTGGCATGATCTTTGAAGATATTGTTCAATTCAATAATGTGCCAAGCAGTGAAAGTTTTGAATTTGGATTTTTGTACATAAATAACATTAGCGTTGGAAAAAATATTATAAGCGTTTCTAATCTCATTTTACTTTATTCTGTAGTACCGTCACATATCGATCCTTTCCGGAACAAATGTCGTAACCACCAAAATGGCGAAAATGACTTTTTAGTCTTACTTGATTTTTTCGCTCTATCGATCTGAATATATTATAGAGATAGATAAAGTCACTCATATCACGACAGTTTGTCAACATAAGCTGAGAAATTAAATTATTATGGACGTGTAGTAAAATTAAAATATATTTTAGTACGAACATAAAAGTGTTTGTCGGGGTTTAATGGGTGTAATATAATAAATAACGGCTGGAAAAATGGCTCTTGTGTTGTGGTTGTGAGCGTGCCGCGGGGAGTTGAAAGAAAGGACCTGTTGTGTAAGTAAACGTATTTTTGAGTCGAGTGACTCGAATTGAATAGAATTTGCAATCCGCATTCGAAAACAATTCACACACGTAATTTATTTCCAATGACGTTTTTCCACATTTTTGAACCATTCGAATACTGTGTTGCCATTATAACTAAATCCCCAAACTTATTTCATGCCAGGCGTAAAATTTTAAAATGAGTAACAGACATTCCATGCAAATGTAAATAACCGAATCAATCGATAAACCATCCGTCGAACGGAGCGTAAATCAAAGACAAGACGAAAGACAGAATGCCAAATGAAATTATACCATGGCCAAAACGTCGTCGTCGTCGTCAGCTGTTCTGTTAATTTCTTTTGAAGTACAAATCTAAAAACGAGTGGTTTTGTACCACTCGTTGCAGAATGCACGGAAATATTCTTCAAAGAAACTAATTTTAGTAATTGCTTACTATTGATTGCGAATGTGAATTCATAGAGTGAATAAAAAAGGCGTATCCTGGGCCTGGAGTGATAAAGAAAGCAGTGCTAATGACCCGCCCGCTGCAAGATCCGTTTGAACCAATAATGATGTTATTATAAAGTGAGGGTTTGAACTGGTTTTGTGTAAATCCTCGTGTCCTCGTCTGTACCGGGCCCGCAATGGCGCGGTAAAGTATGGAGTACAATGCGTCACTCACTGCCATTGTGTCGGTAATAATCCCGCGCAACAATCAGCGGGTGCTTTCCTGGGAGCGACGATGCCGAGATAACCACAATGTCATGAACAGAATATTTTGTATTACGTACAACCAGCAGCGTAGATATCTGCATCAAAAATTCTGTACAGTGACACAACTCCGTAGCATCTCTCTATTTGGTAAAAAACGCAAGTTGACAATATATATAATATATTTTTCTGACAAACGTATCACGATTTAACGTTCTGTGGGTAAAATACCTAACGAAAGGAATTTTAAAGTTAAAATATGTACCAATCTGGAATCGCACCTATATCTCCTTTTCTAAAAGGAAACAACAAGAAAGAAGGAAGCAGCCTAGCGTTGGCTCATTTCATCACGGTCCGCGTAATCCCGCGCAGTGGACTTCTTTCGCCCGTCTGAAACCTGCTTACGTCACTCGTCTCATACAGCCCGGATAAGGCTGAGACGATCAGAATGAAACCGCCCTGTACTTACCTGAGTCTCTTTGATGAAAATTGGTCAAGTAAAACCACTTGTAAACAGAATCCACATCAAATAAGTATACATGAAAAGGGTAAAATTATAAAGAGTGAACTACTATAAATTTTATTTGTACTTAATAATATACACTTTTTTTTTGTATGGACCTAATCGCTATTTCTACCAGAGTGGTAATATAGCGGGCGCGGAAGTTTCTCTGTTTTATAAATCGTGTCGTTGTAGATATCTAATTGATTCGGCGAACGTAATGGATTCACGTCGGCGCGTCGTTGTTGGTTTGTCAATAATCAATCGACGACGAGCGACGTTACGTGTCGTCCGCTCGCTGCTACCGTGATTGAGGACAAACGCCGCGATTCTGGCGGAGACAATGGTTGAGAATTGAGAAAAACATATTTTACAATGCAGTTGAAATATTTAATATTCTCCCTGACTGTTTCAAACGCTTGGATGGGGTTCCTTTTAAAAAAAGTATAAACAACTGGCTTCTTGATAAATTATTCTATAGTGTAAAAGAGTTTAATGATAATAAGGGAAAAATGTGATGACATATTCCATGCATAAATACGATACGAGTATATTGATTCATTGCTGTTTCACATGTAAATTGTATTTGACATTGTTAGTGGTGTTATTGTTGTTGTTTATTGCTGTTACTCCTTCTCTGTTCCGAATATGACTCGTTTTATTTTATAAATAAGTTTTTATGCATGCTTTAATATAATTTAATATTTTTGGACATAGCTTTGTAATTGTGTTGTTTAGGTATTTTTAATTTACCTGCTGTCAGATTTATTATTTAACGCAGTCATGGCAAATTATAGAGGTACTTCAGATATTTAACACCCTGTATTATACAATAACCTATAATTATGCAATATTTAATAATTTATGATTATGATTCCGGCAGAGAAACGACTTTAATAGTACCAATAAAGCATACATTTATACATGCTATATATATATATATGTGTGTCGGAAAAAGGGAAGATAAATGAAAAGACTTACTATTGAGCTCGATTATAAACTATCACAGGAGGTAAACTAACAACGCGACACGTAATTACGCAATACGTGTGTCAGGAAAGCTATACACAACACACGTGGGCATTACATACTAAGATTTCAGGACAGAACCTTTCTAAACAGCAACACTATCTAACCATAGTCGTTATCATGGGCGATCGGGACCGATCACACCCTAAATGGGGTTTAGGTAGGTCCAAGCACCAACAGTTATGCCACTGGGAAACACGGGCATGAAAACAGACACTGAACACTGGCCAACATACAACGGGCCGTCCCGCCCGGATCCTATGTAACTCGTCCACATTACAGTTACTCTACCCGCGGTCATGATAACAACACTTACTCACAAAGTACCTACTACACGAATATCATATGAACTAGCTATCAACACAATATCACTCTACTTACGGTTACAGACACCACTGGACTGTGGTACAACCAACAAGGAACAACACTATTCACTCGCATTCATCGAAACCACATATTCGATCACCACACATGGACTCGTACGTCCTCTCGAAGTATTCACTCAACCTTACAGGCACAAGTTATCACCACGACTGCCACGGACCTACTGAAGGTTCCATTCTACTCGCACTCTTATAAACAACTTCACTTCGTTGACTCATTCATTCACTCACCGTTACATCAACTCATTTGTCAATCTGACGTTACCACTCAAACTGACAGGTGACACTAGTTTGTTTATGAACAATCTACCCTCAGTTACCAACAATGCTAATCTAACATTAGAATTCGAACTGTCAATTGCTTGTTTACGATCAATCTGCCTTCAATCTCCGACATATATATACATATTATGCTTTAGCTGATTTCCTTTAATTAATTTTCAGTTGTGAATGAAGCGAAAGAAGTATGTCTGGATCGTAGCAAGTGGAAGGAAGTGGTCTCTGCCTACCCCTCCGGGAAAAAGGCGTGACTTTATGTATGTATGTATGTAATTTTCAGTTGAGATTCTCTAACGAAGGAATAACTAGAAGTGTATCCAGATCGGAGCACGTGCAAGGATGTGACCTAGGTAACTTCCGGAAACACGTAGCGTATGACGTTATGTAATGTAATGCTTACTATATTATAATATATTATATTATTATATTATAAACGCGATATTTTAGACTAACAAAACTATAACCACACACAGACATGGTAGCGCAAGAGCAAGAACCGTGGGCTAAGCGCCGAGAGGAACACACAACAGGAACAGCTAGTTTATTAAGTACGGATAAGAGATACTTACAACACAGTTGCAAGAACAGGCGGAGCATTCCAGCATCCAACATCCAACCTGGCGTTATCTCGCTGAGCACCGCGGGTTTAACGTTCCACTCAGATTAACAACAGATACATAAGATGCACCGCCTACTAGCGAGACATCACAAAATACCACAGCTGATGGTTGTCTGAAAAAAATACAAAAGACGACTTTTAAGCTGACAGGTGAAATCATGAGTTTTAATATCATGAAGAGATGAATTTAGAATATAGAAATCATTGTACTAAAAGAAGTGTGTATGTAAAATAAATAGTTTATCCACACGTAGATACCTATTAGTTATCAAAATAATAGTGAACTTAGACATGTATAGATTTCGTCCATGGTATAGTTGGAAGTTTCTTGTCACCTCTCGTTCCATTTCATTCAGCTATAAATAAAATATTACACTCGTTTGCTGACGGCAGTAGTTTTCACAACTTCTAAAAAGACATACGAAATGTGCCAATTTTAAAGTAAATATCTTTGAATCAGAAGAACAGCCCTCCCCACAAGATCAATCAGCTAAAGTAGCGCTGTTTGTTATTGATGTTCAACTCTGGCAGTTTCCAATCAAAACTTCCATCACTACCTACATAATACTTGTAAGATGTTCAAATAATCTTGACCCCTGATGGCCTGAGACTGAGAAATGCCGCAATGCGATAGAGTTTCTCAAAAATGTTGTAGCGATGACTTAGTCAGTTTGATGTCGATATTAAAATGTCTCATATATCTTTGATGCCGGCCATAATAAGCGTATAAATCTTAATACTTACCCTTAATCCTTTCTACTTTATGATGTCTCATCATAAAAGACGTGTACCTACTGAAATGATAAAATTTAACAACTTTACTAGTTCAGTATACAAGATCTAAATTGATATTATAAGGTTTTTTTATGTAAGTTTTAGTGTATAATTTGCATGTATATTTTGACATTTTGAAGGCATAACCATAATTCACGTAGACTAAATCCTGATTTTAGTAGTATAAAATGTTGGAAGAGCGTGGCATTCCCATCACAAGTGTCTATGACTACTTACTGGGAAGCCTCGACACTGTACTGGTAAGGATTTTTGTAAATAAAGCATTTTTAATTTTAATTTTAATTTTTTAGAAAATGTATAAATAATCCGATGTCTAAATAAGTATAGGTCGGTTATCGATTGGTGATCTCGCAGGAACTAGGGGGCCACTATTGATCACGGGGCCCTGGGCCCGTGCCCAGAGTGCCCAATGGGAAAGAGGGACCTGAGTGTTTGTAAGTGTTTTTTTAATGTTTTCCTTAGAAAATGAACTGTTTGTTGAACTGGCTATCTTTATCTTTATAAAGACGTACGAGTAACATACAAACACGACGCTCTATCTGCACGTATCTAAAGTTGTAGCTCACTCAAGTCAAGATGTTCCGTTTTGTAAGAGAAACTATCACTAGCATTACATACAACTACCATCAACATCGTATCTTAATAAGTATGTGTATCTGTGTAGTGTGTGTATCTTGTTTGTAGTTTAGATCTGAACGTTTCATCTTCATCGTTATCTCTCGCTCCACTCCACAACACAACTGTCAAGATGTCGGCTGTAGTTGCTGTAACCTATAACGTACGTAGTACGGCGCGGCGCGGGCGGCACATGCGTGCGAGCGAGCGGGCGATTACCGTCGCGTCGCGTCGGTCGTTGCCGCCCCGTGTCTGTTCCGTGTCGCCGCCGCGCCTACGACGACGACGCCGCCGGCTACATCTGTTCCGCAGCTAGCGTTATCGCTAGTGTGTCCCGCCAGGCCTCTGCTCCATTGCTCTGGGACTATCACAAATAGGCCTGAAACCTGACGACGATGCCTCGCACCGATCGATTTACAAAACATCCTATAGCAAAACCTTTCAAACTGGATGGCCAGTTGGGATCATTCACATTAAGTAGTTCCATTTACTAGTTCTATGATTGTACTAGAGCGACTACAAAATTATAATAATTATTGTAAATATGTAGGTGTAACATGCCAGCAAAGTAGGTACTCTTTGCTTCGTGCAGTCAGATCCTTTTTATGAAGTAGATAAGTAGACGATAGATTTATCATTGTAATGGTATAGCGTTATTTTTATGATAAACCATTATAGAAGGTAGCTTTATAGAAAAATATCTGTGACGAAATATATAAGACAATGGATTTCCAAGACTATCAACGCGCTATGTATGCTATTGCTATTGCTAGTACTCTATTTTAATACGAGTACTTCGGGCTATGTTCTGGTTATGGGACAGTTACCTATTTATAATTCATTTAACTATAGTTAACATCTTGACGTCATAAAAATTGTAATTTATTCGTTATTATCGGAAAGGATAAAAAAAAAAAAAAACGGCCAAGTGCGTGTCGGACCACGCATAAAGTAGGGTTCCATAGTCATTTTTGACACCGCGCTGTTTCGCATTTCTTGCATCATCATCATCTCCATCTCGGCTACTTAATCTAGGGGATTTGACGAGAATACTGGTATTCACACAGAGCGACTGCCATCTGAACTCCGCAACCCAGAGCGGAAACCAGGACCAAACCTAGATTAGGTTTACGTGCCTTTCAAAGCACGGAAAACGGTCGTGTTTTTTTTACCACTACCGGTCACCCGTCCATAGCCTGGCTATGGCGATGGGTGCTTAACATTGGAGATCGCAATGAATAAGCACTAACAACTGGAGCAACCGGATTGCATGATTCACTAATAATAATTACTGGCTATAGTTACTGTTCTTTTGGAAAAATAAGTATATATTTTAATTTTATTTATAATTTCAAAAGTATTCATCACAAGATACCCGAAACAATTTTAATTAAGAGTTTCTGCGCCAGTTTATTTACGTGAGTGATTTGAAGTTTATAGGTCCAAGACTTTAGAAATTACAGTGGGGGGGGGGACACCGTGTTAACGACTTTGGCGTGCTATATCTCACATATGGTAAAGCTGATAAAAAAATGTTGTACGGAAACCCAACTTCATTTTTAAAGACGATTTCAACGATACCCCACAAAAGGGGGTGTGCTCAAAAAAAAAAATTTACCCCCACTTTACATGTATGGGGAGGTACCCATAAAAAGGGGTAATTTTAATTTTTTGTATTTTTAAAATTGAGATCTATATCCAAAGTATCGTCGAACCAAGTAACATGTAAATCGGTTCATAAACGTAGAAGATATTGTGCTGTGACAGACTGGGACGGACGGACTGAACGATCTTATATAAGGGTTCCTTGTCGGACTACGGAACCCTAAAAACCAATGTAACATAAATTGTAGAGCCACAACAAGAAAGGCACAACATTCTGATTGAATGTTTGTAATGTAATACATTGTACTTCATCGCTTTACCTGCATTTTGATAAGCTATAAAAATATTTTCTTAATATAATTTTTACAAACATTTTAGGTGGAACAAGCTTTTGGCTCTGAAAATAACACTTTTTATTGAAACTATTTAGGAAAAAATTTTGTTTGGTGGTAGATGCAAAAAGATCGTTCTTCTTGGAGAAGACATAACAACCATTGTTTAAACGTTTGGGAGTACTAGGTTAACATGTGTAACAGGCTTTTGTGTCGCCGACTCGCTCCGCCGCCGCCGTGCTGTGCTCACTGCTCGATGCAATATCGCATTGTTGGCACAATAACTGGCACAGCGAATACGGCGCCGCCGCCGCCGCCGCGCCAAATGACCGCGCTCTTCGACGCAGCAGTGTTCGCCTATTGACGACGCTAAGATGCTACGACACTACGCCGCGCCGACGCGACGACGTACAACGCTACGAAACTTTACGGTGCTACAACAGAAAAGACCCATAAAACTGACATGACAACTGTCTTCTCACATTATTGTGATATCGCGTGTTCGCTTCTATAGACGTGAAGCCATTTAAAAAAAAAAAAAAAAGGAATTTAATGTAAGAAATTGAGACGCTGTTGCTCACGCACAGTAAGTGAAGTAAACCATACTGTATAATAATTTGTACTTAATAAGGTAAATTATCGTCCTATTGGCCTCGATTCGGGAAGTCATCTTTTAATTCTAATTTTAAATTCCAGCTATCCTTTTCGTTTTTATGACCAATGAAAGAGAGGTGATGAATTCAGATGAACGAATGATATTATTTTGAATGAATGATAACCTAAAATAAGGGCATAGCTGTCAGATTAAGAGTTTTTAAGTCTGTTGTTTTATGTGCTCTCTAAAATTGTGCAATCAACGCGGCCTGAGCTCTCTCAAGTCAGTCGTGCGGTGACTGCGGCCTGAACTCTCTCAAGTCAGTCGTGCGGTAACTGCGGCCTGAGCTCTCTCAAGTCAGTCGCGCGGTGACTGCGGCCTGAGCTCTCTCAAGTCAGTCGCGCGGTGACTGCGGCCTGTGCTCTCTCAAGTCAGTCGTGCGGTGACTGCGGCCTGAGCTCTCTCAAGTCAGTCGCGCGGTGACTGCGGCCTGAGCTCTCTCAAGTGAGTCGTGCGGTGACTGCGGCCTGAGCTCTCTCAAGTCAGTCGCGCGGTGACTGCGGCCTGAGTTCTGCGGCCTGAGCTCTCTCAAGTCGGTCGTAAAGTAAACAGCTGTAGCGTGAGAAGTAAAGCATGTATTATGTTGTGGATGTACAACTAGGTACATGTACTGTACCACACGGTAACAGCTGTCAGTGGACGAACACGCGCTCGCGACACGCCTGTGGGGGTACTTATCTGTCTATTTTATCGCGAACGTACGCATTTACTACACAAATATAACTTTTTTGTTTGAACGATAGTCTTGGCACAGAAGAAATAATAGTAGCAAGTAGTCTCGGTATAAAGTATACTTAAAATAAAAACGGTAAAAGGAATTTCTCCTTTCAAATGTAGTTCCCTGTAATTTTCAGAGCTGCAGAAACAAATGGTGCATTTAGCTGAATAAGACTTTTCTTTAAACAAAAAGTTAAACGAAGCGCGCCTCCTTCGCCCTGAACGACCGAGCGAGCGCCGAGCGTGTAGAGCGCGGTAATTGCAGAATATGTTCCACCTACATACGCCGCCGCCGCCGCTTACCTGCTGCCAGCCATATACCTACCCATATCCCAACTTTCCAAATTAAACTTGGTTGCTCGCAGCATTGTAGTGGTCGGTCGATTACATTACCGCAAATAATGAGCTCCCCCGCCCGCCCGCCGCCACGCCGCGCGCCGCCCGCCATGCCAACCGACCACAATGTGCTAATTATGAGCCGTAATCAACATAATGAATATTGTATTGAATTTATTTCGAGACAATCAGGAATTCATGGAGAAAATGCGTAGTGAATAGTGAATGAGGCTATTATGTCGGTCGTTGAAGTGTGAGCGATGTGTGAGTGAACGCTGCGGATAGAGCGCTTTGTGAACGAAACGTCAACTGCATGCGCTAGTTCCATACATTTGGTCGCAATCCACGTTCAATGCCACGACAATTTCGAGCTGTAATAGGAGAAAAGTTTGTTTTGTTGGTCGTGTTATGTATGACAGACGTGGGCCGGGCGGCGGGGCGGGGGAGGGTAGTAATGAAGTATTGAAAGCATTCAATACGCTCTGCGCTGCGCTGCGGGTTAATGGTGCCCGTGGCCCGCCGCCGACTCCATCACCATATTTATGAGCGGTGCTCCCCTGCGTGCGTGCTCGCATATACAACACACCACTACCGACCAAGCCACGCACGCTAGAGAGTAGAGAGCTCGCTATACGACTTCGTTACTGAATACCTAATTCGACGAATACCAAATCGAGGTGCGCGACCGGCGGCGCGGCCTCGCGCAACATGACGACAACTCTGATATATTCCGACCTTTCCGACCGACGACCGACACACATCCTCCGCAAACAAAACAATTAACTCCTTCGCACTGACGTCAAATAAGCAGAAACTCATTTTATCCTTTGTTTACTGACACGAAGTTTGGGTAACTTCAGGGAACACATAAAGCATTTACTCATTACTCGTTACGCAGGTACGTGTTGTTTTAACATGCAGGCACTCCAGCCATCGCAGTTGCGGTTTAAGACTATTGCATGGGATATTTTTCGACGCCATGCGCCAGGAAGGTCGGGTCGTTTACTGAATCGCAGTAAACCAGCAAGCGTGTACTCTGCGTGGTGTAGGTACTTGATCTCTGAATGATAATGTGACATGGCACGTTCAATCCCTAAATCCTCGTACCACTGCTGATTGCTCGCTCGTATTGCACCATTGCACGACATGATCATAACCTGACTCTATCTACATCAGTCTTTCTCAAAGTGGGTGATAAATGGGGGCGATGACTGATTTGTAATTTAGGGTCTCGAGCGGGCCACACTTATCGACGGCGATCGACGGTTTGTCTATACAATACGCGTTTTTATAGGGAAACCGTCGATCGCTGTCGATAAGTGTAAGTAAGGAATAAACATCCAAATATCTAAATATTATCCAAACATACTTTCACATTTATAATATTAAGTTTGAGTGTAGATAGCACGTCCAGTCCATAATACAATCGTATAACCTACCTATTTTTGTTATAAAACGGATGCTTGACTTGGCGGGGTCACAGCCGTGCGCCTACATTAAAACGGATGCTTGACTTGGCGGGGCCACAGCCGTGCGCCTACATTAAAACGGATGCTTGACTTGGCGGGGCCACAGCCGTGCGCCTACATTGAAACGGATGCTTGACTTCGCGGGGCCACAGCCGTGCGCCTACATTAAAACGGATGCTTGACTTGGCGGGGCCACAGCCGTGCGCCTACATTAAAACGGATGCTTTGACTTGGCGGGGCCACAGCCGTGCGCCTACATTAAAACGGATGCTTGACTTGGCGGGGCCACAGCCGTGCGCCTACATTAAAACGGATGCTTTGACTTGGCGGGGTCACAGCCGTGCGCCTACATTAAAACGGATGCTTGACTTGGCGGGGCCACAGCCGTGCGCCTACATTGAAACGGATGCTTGACTTCGCGGGGCCACAGCCGTGCGCCTACATTAAAACGGATGCTTGACTTGGCGGGGCCACAGCCGTGCGCCTACATTAAAACGGATGCTTTGACTTGGCGGGGCCACAGCCGTGCGCCTATATTAAGAATAATTTTACATTCTGTTTAAACTTAATCCGGTTTGAATAATGACAGTTAAAAACGTACTCATAAGAATGAACAAAGGCTCCGGAGACCTGACGTGTAAAAGGAAGCCTGAGCAGCGACACTAAACAATAACACAAAAGGAGCGAATCGATAAGAGAGAATGCGAAACGAGCGAAATTCATGACAATAGCAAAGATACGATAGGATAGGAATATTGAAGTGCTTCTTGGAATATCTCAGAGCCATTGTTGTGGGTTGTGGGAAGTTGAAGGACTCGGGAAAGCTGGCGCGTGTTGCTGGAAATATTTCCGTGATAAATAAGGAAAAGGAAATTAATTATACAAGCTACATGAAAGGCCCTTGGAAACGATCAACAGCAACACCTTTACCTATTTATTATGCCCAATAATATTTTGGACTTTCGGTTCATGTATTTTTTTGTGTTTGTTTTATTTTATTAACATTGTTGTCGATTCCACAGCTCATGTTTAAAGTTAATCCTAAATAAAATAAGGTTTATACATGTCACATGTGATATGCTATTCCGGCAGACCACTTATTTTGACATAAGACGAATAAAATTATTTGACGTTCCTAAATTTTTTTATTTATTCATATTACATTTTGCGTCGAATGCTATTCCAGCAGTACAATTTTTTGACGAATTAGGTGGCGACTAAATTTAAACAGAGACGCGTTTATTTTGTAAATAACAAATGGAAGAATAAGTCGCCGTGGTTGCAGATGCAGCAGACGTATATTAATGTTCAACAAAATAATCCATGTAATATTTTTTAGTCATGTTGCACGTTTTGTTTTCTGTGTAGAATAGCTTTTGGCAATTCATAAACATAAAAATAAAAATTTCACATTTATGATTGTAGAATTGGCCTCGATGTGTTGATTGTTCTATTTTCATTTTAGTGCGAATGTCTTCAGCTAGCGTATGATTTTTAGTATTTCATTCACTCATTTCTTCTTTCGTCGGCTTAAATGGCAACGCTACCAAATGCAATTTATACATGTCAAAATCAATTTTATAAACGTCAGACGGTATTTAATTTAAATTTAGTTCGACCGTGTTGCCGGAATAGCTTTTGGCAATTCATAAACATAAAAATAAGACTTTTACGTTTATGATTAACTTTAAACGGTTGACTGTGGAATCGACATCATTATAACTGTTTCATAAAGGCCAAGATTGCATAGTCATACTGTATGTTTTTTTTTTTCGAAAAACACTATGGGCCTCCTTCTTTCATTTCATTTACTGTAAATAAATAAACAAAACTACATTTATTTAATTCGAAAACGAATCAAAAGTCATATAAGTAAGGAACCTCTGGGTACTTTAAGAAGGTAAAAGTGGTGAGTAATTTTATCTTCTAACTAATGTAATAAAATAGCTAAATGAAAGGGCGGGCGAGGTGTTTATGTTCGTCGCCACCCACGGCGCTGGCGCTGCTGGGGCGAGGGTCTGTTCTTCACTTGCCCGACTGTTTATCGAGGTATCGAGAAACGCGCTGCATGATTCGACGAATTCTAGGGAATATGGCACTGGTGTCGATTCCCACAGCAAAACTGAATTTAATCTTAGTCTTGTCACTTTCTGACCCACAACGATGAAAAAGGACAGGAGATTGTCAACCAATGTGAGCGCCAAATTTTATAGCGCAAATGTCAAGTTTTGACGTGTGCTATGTAGTTTTAAACGGCTTGTTTTAGGATCCTGCTTAAAATTGACGTTTGTGACATAAAATTTGACGTTCAAAAGAGTCGATAATCTTCCGTCCTTTTTCATGGTCATGGTCAGAAAGTGACAAGACTAAGATTAAATTTAAAAAGTTTCGCTGCGGGAATTGACACCACTCACTACGTAAACAAAATTAAACGGGGCCAGTTCCACGAACAAGATTTATATTGATAAACGAAAGCATTTACGTTTATTTCCTGGTAACACCTTTCCTTAGCTTCAGTAATTATTATACTTGTACGAAATGCAAGTGAGGGATGTAAAGTAACGTACGGACCGTACGGTAGTTGTGAAGAATGTGTGTGGTAGGTTGCGGATCTGGAGGCGGGCGCGCGCCGCCCTAATCAGGTCGCGGGTTTTTGCGGCGGGTGGTCGCCGTCCGAGAACAGCGCGCCGGCACGCCCGCGCCGTGTCCTGCCTCCGAGACACCGCTTCCCAGAACCGGCGGGCGGGAGGGTCTGGGATCCACTCTCGCACGACGAGAACACGGCCGGCATCCGGCGCTGCGCTAGATAAGCCCCGCGTCCGCCCGCCCGGCCGCGCCACACGCGACATCCTGGTACCGCTCGCTCAATGAATTATTGATGAAACGACCGACGGATAACGAGTGCGGGCGAAATCGCATGATCGATAGAAATCATCCGCCGGGTCACGTTGTAAAAAACCTGCAGCAACTGCTTTACCATATCTCATTTAAATCTTTGTTTATATGAAGTTTACGGCGGCAACCTCGCAGTAGGCGAGGATTTATACACGCTTGTTCCTGCGCTCGCGCCGACACGCGAGCCGAGATGAGACCAATGATATTATATATGTCGCCATAAGGTAGTAAGAGCCGTAATATGATCATATCACTAAACGAATCTAGTGAAATAGTTATTATCGATCAAATGACTGTATACGAAGCATTCCATTATTATTAAAAAATGGATAAAGTACAGTACAAGTACCAATAAGGGCGGGTGCGGGAGTTCGGGGCACCTCGACATTAGGTTAGCTAGAACTTCTAACCTTCGCCCTTCTAACTTAGAAGGGGATGGCGGCTCCCTCCGCCATACTCTTCGGGGTAAGGTTATTTTGTGTTGTGACCACCCAAGACTGTTTGCAGGCATGCAATCTGGGTAAAATTTATCGATAATAACTATTTCACTAGATTAGTTTAGTGACATGATCATTATTATCTCTAGTAAGACATAGGAGCTTTTGTATGACTATCATAGTATATAGTTTTCTATAGGCGAAAACTTGTTAATGGCTTTGTGTGAATCTACTTTTATATCCTCTGTTTGTATTATTTAGCTGTAAGTTTTCCAAATAAATAAAATAAAATAAAATACCTAATAAATAGAATAAATAAATAAATCACCCGGTACGAGTATATCCCTAGTTATATGACCATATTACGGCTACAACTATCTTACTGCGACATCTGTATATCTGTCGCGGAACAATTATGTTGTGCGTGCAGTATAAACATGACGTGTCTTTTTTTAAATATCATTGGCCCAAAAACACATATTTTTCTAAAATATGCAGCTAATGTTTTGAAATATTACTATGGTCGTGTGGAAGGAACGGAGTAAGCGTAGCGGATCGCGCTCGGGGTTCTGTAAACACGCATTGTTCGCGTCCTGCGCGGGCGCGGCTCAATTAAAGCCGCACTCACACTGGCAGCGAGCGCTCCCACAGTCGGTGGGGGGGGACTTAGCTAGCAGGATGTCAGCTAATGTAATAATGCGGCGTGTGTATTAATGGGTGTAGTAATGCACTATCGAACTGAACGTTACCGTAGTCAAAACTGTATGTATTTATTGGAAGCACAAAAAAACATCTGAACTAAAATTTATATTTATTTATCCACTATACAATAACTGTATCTATGTAGTAATTATTAATAATAATAATTATCACTATGCTATGTTCTAGGTATACTAATATAACATTACGTAATATTTTTCAATTAACTATCATGCATATAACATTACAAGTATATTAAATGTTATTATTATATTCATATGTCTATCTATTACTTGCACACACCTATTCACTTAAATCTTACATCCGCTTACAACGCATACACATACATTCAACAATTACACTCACTTTCACACACCCACACACACGCACACGCATTCACACGCATATACATAATACATATATATCTATATATATATATATATATCAATACAAGCACGCATGGAGTAATATTTTCGTTAGTTGTTTAGATAGCGAGCGTGTAGCTCTAATAATCTTAAGATAGGTGCTGACTGAAAATCAGTGTTGGAAGTCTCTTACTTTTAACGTTTGCTGAGGCAGCACCTTTTCATGTCGCGATGCATGTTGCTAGGAGCAAATCTTATTCATTTTGTATACACCTATTATTATATCTATGCACTTGATTTGTATCATGGTAATATGAATTGAGACTGAATAAATTTATTTTCTTTCTTCTTCTTTCTTTCAAAACTTTGTACATCTACTAGCGGTCCGCCCGCGTTATGTAAGATTTTCCCGTGGGAATAAGACTTTTTACGGGAAAAAGTCTTGACTTTAGCTGAACATGTTTGCGCTGAATATGTATTATGTAACACCTGTAACCCACCATGTTTAATGCAAATATAAAGACTATTCTATTCTATTATTTTCTATTCTATTCTATGTGTTATTCCAGGGTACAAACTATCTCTATTCCAAATTCTTCCAAATCCGTTCAGTAGGAAAGCGGAACAAACATCCAAACATCTAAACATCCAAATATCCAAAATATATTTTCTCATTTATAATATTAGTGTGATTTGATGTGATTCAGTCAAATAACTACAATTTCGATTTATCTTATAATAAATCCCACTGATTGTTCGTTTGTGTTCGTGCTGGGTGTCTTGCTCGTCAAGACTAATGCAAGTTTTAGCTTGCCTTGAATTGAACCTCAAAGCTGAGACTGGATCCAGTACTTACAGATCCGACGAGAAAAACCAAACTAGACATACTGACAACTGATTTAGCCGGTTATGTTATGTCTGGTGTTCCGCGATGAGAACAGCTGCTACCTACACAATATACTCGTATAAATAGTTCCGTCGTGTGCGGGCTCGGCGTGCGCCACGCCGGGGCCGCTGAGCCGCTGCGATTGACGTGATTCACTACGTTGTCGTTGTCCGGCTTCCCCGCGCAAGCCAATTACGCGCAGTTACCATAATGCGCGACCGCGAGCCGCAGCCGCAGCAGGCGAGGGCCAGACCCCCAACCCCCTCGCCCCCCCACCCCTTGGCTAGGGTTGCTAGGTCTTAAAACCTAAAAGCCGGGATGACCAGCCAGTTTAGCCGGACACCCTTCATTTTAGTCATCATGCCACGTCACGACAGACGAGACATTTACCATCAAATATTCTTAAATTTTAATGAAACAACAATAAAATGGTCAAATTTAAAAAGAAAAACAAAAGCCGGCCTGGCCGGTCACCGTCTAGTTCGGCCGGACACGCAACCAAAAAGCCTGACTGTGTCCGGCTTTATCCGGACGCCTGGCAACCCTACCCGCGGCTGCTCGCCACTCGCTCATTACACCCATTACCTCTACATGACGATCATAAACCCATAAGAACGCTATTACAGCCGAGATTCATCCCATCATTCGTGGTTTTGCTTCATAAACGTGATCAAGCGTGAGTGATCTAAACTTGATGTGCCATTTAAAAAGTCGTGGTGCGAGCGCTCGCGTTCCATAGATGGACTCTTTTAGTTAGGCATTTCAGACAACTTCTAATGCGGTGCCTGCCGTACTTATTTAGTTCACAACGAATCTATAGCTGTGTATGCCGCTCAATCAATTATGTCTAGTTTAATAAGACCATTAGTGCAGCACAGCTGCAACTAAGTACAACTGTACTTACAGTTACAGGCTGTCATATCATCACCAGACCGTGTCCTCCCGCTGCAGTGCGTGTGTGTACATGGCATAATGTGCAGTTCACTTACAGGACGGCAAAGAATCCGGTCAAGTGTAAACTACTCAACATGCCTGTACGCTTCAGACCCTCGACCACGTGTCTGAAGGATACACCATGTGGCTCGGCCACGAGGGTCTCGCGTTTTGTCCGCGGTGGCGCGGACCTTAGCGTAATTCTTTAAATATAAAAAGATCAAGCACTTACAAGGAATCGCGTGGCTGACGACTCGATTCGAAGAGCTAAATGGACATGGAGCACATGGAAAAGGGGAAAGGTAGGACAAGGAAAATTGGTGTTTAGTCTTCAGACGTTTGCGATCCGTATCGAACACCGGTGCAGCACGGGCGCCGGCGGCGGGGAACAATCTTCCGTTCTGGACGCTATCCCGAAATTGAACCGTCGCGCTCATCTAAGGAAAGCAAGTACCAAAGAGACAGATAGAATGACAGTTCTCAATGACGTCACGTCCTACTCAATCACAGGGTTGCCATTCAAAGAAAAAATCACAGATTGGTTACGAACAATGCCATTACCTACTTTAATAGAGGATCTTTCGTGGAAATTGTGGAGTAGAATGTTGTAGAAACCAGCTTCGACGTGCATTACAATAGCGGCGTATATTGGACACATAGTGCGATGCGTATCAAACTCAACTGTCACGTCACGTCTCCGTGCGACTGCGCGCAAAGCACCGTGCGTGCGTGACGCGCCATGACGCACGGAACCGCGCTCATTACGGACGCAAACCATCGTACTGTAAAATTCTACGCACTGACTTCGATTAAAAATCAGATTTATATTTTCCCTTATTAATAAAATGAAAGGTCGAACGCTGCCCTAGCCTCATTATGTAAATCAGATGCGCACGATCAGTGTATTTATAGAGTTAATGAACTTAACGCAAGAATCGATTCGATGTCGATGGGATTCTGAGAATTAATAGGATTATTTACTATACTAACGAAATTTAATCAGTTAACGTAGAATGTGATAAAAATGATGTCCAGAGCGTCTTCTAAGAAATTATCTTCAAATACTTCAAAGAACGCGGTGGACGCTGAATGCAGAGATGGCAGGAAAGATGGAATTCCAGAAAAGGATGCTGGCAGTGTTTGCTTTGCACTCGACTTGGCCCCCGCCGCCGTGCGCCCAGAGCTCGGATTCTGCGTTTTTTGTTTGAAGCTGTTAAATGATGGGAAATCGAGATGAGTTCGGTCGAGTGATGTGAAGAAGTTGCGCCATTAGCGAGATGAGTGCGGTCGGCGCTGATGGCCCCTGACTTGCGCACTGCGTCTGACCAAAGACATGTGGCTTTAGAAACAATTTTATTGCGAATTTTATCAAAGTACAAAATGTTCCTATTTTGTTGTTGTTAGCTCGCAATATACTATAACGGCCTTCCCTACTGACACGCTCTATACTCTACTCGTATTTAAATTATAGTGGAGTGATAAGTTGGGTATTTATTTCAAACAGACACACAGTGTGAATCAAAATGAAATATGTAGGTTTGTCAAGCTACATTAAACATGTTCCAATATGTACAATAGGTATTCCAAATAGTTTTAGTATAAAACATTACATTTTTGCGAAAAGCTTTGAAATTTAAATGTGCATGAAAAACTTCCATAAATCGCATACTGTATAGGTATGTATTGTAAGTGGCAAAAAGTAATAAATTGCAATATTATTTGGCAATGGCAAGTGGGGTGCGCGGTGCGCGGTGCGCGGGGCGCGGGGCGCGGGGCTCGGGGCGAGCGGTGTACGATCGCACATTCAAAGACACAATGACCACGACGACGACGCTTTGTGCATTGTATTTCGATGAAATAGTCACAAAAACACTTTCAATGGAAAAAAAAACAACATTTTATTTATAGAAAACACTTTTCGTGTTTAATGAAATGACTACAACAATTATCACCATATCCTCATATCATATCCTCGAAGTCTAAGTAATACAAAATTATAATAATACTAATTAAATTCCTGTTATTTCCTGTGTAAAGTTGTAATTAAAATTGCACTGCGTCATTGCTTCACTGAAAATTACTAACGGATTCGTACTAAGCTTATACAGCCAGCCGCCGACCGCTACACACTACATTGTGCTACAATTTGGCTAGGTACTAGCAGTGTTGGCGAGATGGCGGCTATTAAACAGCTCTCGAAGACGAGGACGAGCGAGGGTCGCACGCTCCGATCCTGTCGATCCCATCCAGTCTTTTGTTGAGAGAGCCATTGCCAATAGAGTACACTCCACAGAATGCCCTTCTGGTAGCAACCGCACCCGCCGGCGGGGACGCGGTAGACCCAATCAAGTTCTGCATAATCCTGGAAGACCCCGTCAGGGTCATTCCTCTCCCACGCGCTTCTCGCCATGGCAACGTCCTAGGCCGAGGTCCGTGCCCCCAAGTGGGCGCCCTTAGGCTGTTGCTATAATACTAGGGGTAAGAGCCTTCCGCTCCCCCAAAAGTCCGGTTACGCTTGATACGTCGATTTTGCGACACAAGCATTAGGTCATCGTCAAAAAAAAAAAAAAAAAAAAAAAAGAGGGTCGCACGCAAATAAAGCCGGCTCGTACGGGCGAGACGGGGCGGCGGCGGCGGCGGGGCACGGCGCTTTAATTAAAACGACTGAAGAATCGCTGCTCCACTCGCACATCCCAACAGTGTCTACTGTGCTCGTTGTGTGCTGTAGCTTTTACTACTAACGTGACCGGTCTTCTTACACTGCTTTTCTTGGTCACAGTGTTTGTTTAGTTGATTTTCTTTCGAGAATGTCGATGGAAGCTGCACTGAAGATGCGAGGCTGTCGCCGGTGTGGCGAGTCGTGGCGCCGGGCGGACGTGTAGGAGAGTCGCTTGCAGTCCTGTCTGCTACGAGCACCGCGGGAATATTCCTATAATATTACAAAGCAGAAATAACACATTTATTTTACACTCCACCCTATAATTCGATATACACAGCTGTCTATTTTTCTACACTCCATTTAGATTGTTGCCATCGTAACTTTTTATACGGCTACTAAGCACTTATCATAAAATATTTTTTTAACGGAAACATTCGTTATCGCCGTGTTTGCTCTAATATTCCCCACGCTGCGCTGCAAAAAAAGGAGAAATTTGGCCGAGCAAGGTCGAGCCACGGTACCACTGCGGAGCACCATCACGGGATATAAATATAAAAATGTTTATTATCTTTATATTCAGCTAGTATATTATGTGGTATGGTAAGTAACTTTCAAACTTAATCTCGAGGCAGCTAGAAACTATTACTTGCAAGTTCAGTATTCGTAACATGATAATGATACTTTAAAAAATGTTCTCTATAATTTAGATACCAAATAAAAAGTTGATGATTTTTCTTCCTTATAAGAATACATCGCTTCAGCTGAGGTTATATAGGTATTAGGTATTCAGTTTTATAAAGTTCTTCCTCTGCCAACGAATCCCTAAGCTCTAACCCGTTGGGTCCCACGACCCGGCCAGGCCCGGCCGCGGGGAATAGCCGGGCGAATGGATCGCGGTATAAATTCAGCCGAATTACTGACGGACAGAGTGGTTCGAAGCCGACATCGGCGGCCCACGGCCCACGTCACACGCCCGTAGTACTTAGTAGTAATACACGGCCTGAAATTACTACTACAACAGATGGCTCCATTTTGCATTCTTTATTATTTTGTATCCAAAAACTTTCCGGCAACTGCCGAAATAAAAAAATAATGAAATAATTATACTTACGAGTACTTACCTATGATTATGAATTATTCAACTAAACTGTTGTGTTTGTTCAATAATTTACGTTAAGAACCTGCATCTTTATTTATGAGTTATGCAACGAGGTGGAATCCGGAGTGGAGTAAGATGGATGGCGTAGTGAGATAAATGTAGTCCTGCGCCGCCGCCGCGCCCGCCACCCAAGACAAGACAAATTAACGCAGGTTGCAGCTCCAGCCCATTAGAAAAAATCTGATAAGTTAGCTAATGTAGCTGCTGTGCAGAAAACGCAGCGTGGAAGCGGTTCTAAGTTCTCATTGCAGTTGACGTATTTTAGTTTTTTTTTCTACCATAACTGAGAAGCGAATACGTCGTATTCATTTCATAGCCTGGCGAGTCATTTTATGTTTGAATAGCATATCGTATTTCAATTCCATTGCAATGCAAACAAACCAAGTCAACGACAACTTCTCCATTATGTTATGTACTCTTGCACTTAGATCATCAAACTTATTTACATTTATGATTTGAAAGCATATTCAAGAAATAAGAATTGTACAAACATGATGGCAAGTATTACGTCTATAAATGATACCTACTCACTAAGTCACTTTCCCTTTCGTATTCGTATAAACTAATGAAAGGGCCGTTCAGTTGTGTTCAGTGGTCAGCATCCCATCCCGTGTAGAGTCGTTGAGAGTGGTCCGGCTCCGGGGCGGTAGTGGGGGCCCCTTTCAGCTAGACTGGATAAGGGGGCGCCACCCCACGAGGTCAAGGAAATTATGATGGGTTTAAGCCTAACCCGATGATAATGGAATTATAGATAGAACATTATTAAAAAAAATACTCACCTACGTTAAATAATTATTAGACATAGAAAAAATAAACATATTTTAGTAGCTACGAGTACATGCAAATTCATAAAAAGTCATAAATTATGTATTGCGATAACATTTCGTCACTACAACAAAAAACACTAGTATCTTATAGTACCACTATCGAAAAATGAACTAAGGTTATTAAATATAAGTATGCTAGTATTACTAGAATTTTAAATTACAAAAGAACCAAATAAAAATTCTAGCTAAAAATACAACAAACAGTTTTATTTATTAGGCGGATGATAAAGTATATATACACACACACACACACATACACAACACCGTACCCGCCCGGCCATATCCGTCCTTGTTTGTTCTATTTAACAGGTCCTTTCGGAACCTGCTGGCTGCTATAGAGTTTTACTGCGGCTTAGAGACAAACGCGACTCAAACTTTTGGCCACAAATGCTATTATTATTTGTGTAAATACCGGTGGATTTGTGGCTTGTCTCGTCTGTCTGTCACGACGACGACGCGGGTTGGGTCGGAGTGGCCATATCTGTTTGCATCTGAGCTCTGAGGGCCTGCCCTCTGCCACAGAATAAATAATAGCACCAGCAACTACAGCATGTGTCACACCCACACACAAGAGCTTCTACGGTCTCAAGATGGATGATACGAACACACCCTGCCGCGCTACGTAGGCATTTCTCATTAATTAGACCAACGAATTTTGCAAGTTAGTCCCAGCAAAATGGCGACGACATCCTTTGCCACTTGATATACGCCATATGGCCCATCTGTTCCATTATTTGCTAACCTAAGTATTTTAAAGCTCCTGCTTTATTTAGTCATGGGAACGTAAAATACTAGTCGCTAAAACTCCATATTGTGGGAACTGTTGTCGTGACGTGACGCAGTATAACCCTTTCTACAATAGAAATAGTAGGTACTCAATGATTGAAGTGGCGATTATTTTTGCAATAAAAACCCGGGTAAGTATCCTTCCTACCCACCCCTACCCCTGCTGAAGCACTTACCGTTAACTGAGGACATAATTGAAGCGTAAGATAGTGGTGGCGACGGCTAGGGGGTGAGTGGGCTAACGCTGGTCTACACTCCACAGTAAGTCTCTTCCAGCTCGCAGTAGGCCGATATAGCGTTTTATAGTGGCAATATCAGTAAGTAAGTAAGTAACACTTTATTGCATAACACATATTGGGACATACACAGAAAACATTATTGTAACAGGTGGCCTTATCGATATTATCGACATTATCTTCCAGACAACCTTTTTTTTTTATAAAAAAACAGTGAACGGAAACGGAGTAGTGCGTGAAGGAAATATAAAAGTACTTTTACCTATAACTATGATATACATTATATAGATAAATAAATACAACATATAAATACAATAATATACATAACATAACATACCATACCATATACATTTATATAGTGGTCGCCATGGCCGAAATCGGTCGGATAGATCATCATCATCATCAGTATAATTATATATTATGCAATATATACATAGGTACTTAAATAATAACTACACAAATAAAATAATACTTACCTATCTACATACATACCTATCTATACATATATGAATACATACACATACTAAGTATAAAAACTAGAAAAGGTTAGCCAACAAGTTGTGATGAAAGTAATAGTATTCAGTGCTCGGTATCGCAGTTTGCCCGAAGTCCCACACGCATGAGGCCCGCGGGGGTGCGGGGGCGGCGGCGTCCAGGGGGTTGACGCTGCGTGTTTTACATTTTAATTGTATTGTTAGTTGTAACGAGCGGCGGCAGGTTATCTCGAGTGCGGGGATTAATGGGCGCGATAACGTAACGCGATTAGTTGCGTCCTGTACCCTCCCCCTGTGCGTAGCCTCCCCCCCCGCAACTCTTCTGCAGCTGCCTGTTCCGAGTCGGTGTTTATTTTTCTGTATATCGCGAGCATTGCGCTATCCGCCTGTCTATTGTTATCTACGGTTCGTTTAATTTAGCTTTTTTGTTGACTCCCGGGATTTGGTCGCAAAAAGCGGGGTATATTTTCGCTGTGTTTTCTGGTAGAGGCGGTTCGGGTGGAGAGGAGAGAGGCGGAGTGATCCCAAATGTTTATTTCAGCGACGCCTGTCAGGCGCACACAGACGCGACTGTCGCCAACTCTGACATGATAATTGATTTTACTTCCTCGGTTGGTTCCAATTTCTACCTGTCTGCCTATAACAATCGAATCCAAAGATATGACTTTTGGACGTGCTAAAATCGCTAGCTTGATCACATGATTGAGGTTTCAATATGTTCATTATTTATTATTCAATAGTTTCGAAAGTATTGTAATTAACGTTTTTATGTCAAAGACTTAGCATAGGTGCATAATTATAATAAAATACCACTCTAAAATATCTTTATGTATGCAATACTGAAGAGATCCTACCTATGAACAAGTTTTTAATTAATTTTGGATTATTTTCTCGTTTATTATAATATTAATAACAACATTGCCCTCAATCAGTGCGTGTGCTCATCAATGGGTTAAGTAGCCGAGCGAGCGTGACGGGTGTCGTCATGGCGACGGGCGGTGGTGGCCTGAGTGCGGCCCTGCTCGCATCACAACGCCCCGCTTGATATCTTTGATTTTGCTTTATAGCACTCATGAGCGGGCGTGACGGGTGTCGTCATGGCGACGGGCGGTGGTGGCCTGAGTGCGGCCCTGCTCGCATCACAACGCCCCGCTTGATATCTTTGATTTTGCTTTATAGCACTCATGAGCGAGCGTGACGGGTGTCGTCATGGCGACGGGCGGTGGTGGCCTGAGTGCGGCCCTGCTCGCATCACAACGCCCCGCTTGATATCTTTGATTTTGCTTTATAGCACTCATGAGCGAGCGTGACGGGTGTCGTCATGGCGACGGGCGGTGATGGCCTGAGTGCGGCCCTGCTCGCATCACAACATCCCGCTTGATATCTTTGATTTTGCTTTATAGCACTCATGAGCGAGCGTGACGGGTGTCGTCATGGCGACGGGCGGTGGTGGCCTGAGTGCGGCCCTGCTCGCATCACAACATCCCGCTTGATATCTTTGATTTTGCTTTATAGCACTCATGAGCGAGCGTGACGGGTGTCGTCATGGCGACGGGCGGTGGTGGCCTGAGTGCGGCCCTGCTCGCATCACAACATCCCGCTTGATATCTTTGATTTTGCTTTATAGCACTCATGAGCGAGCGTGACGGGTGTCGTCATGGCGACGGGCGGTGGTGGCCTGAGTGCGGCCCTGCTCGCATCACAACGTCCCGCTTGATATCTTTGATTTTGCTATAAAGCACTCATGAGCGAGCGTGACGGGTGTCGTCATGGCGACGGGCGGTGGTGGCCTGAGTGCGGCCCTGCTCGCATCACAACGTCCCGCTTGATATCTTTGATTTTGCTATAAAGCACTCATGAGCGAGCGTGACGGGTGTCGTCATGGCGACGGGCGGTGGTGGCCTGAGTGCGGCCCTGCTCGCATCACAACGTCCCGCTTGATATCTTTGATTTTGCTTTATAGCACTCATGAGCGAGCGTGACGGGTGTCGTCATGGCGACGGGCGGTGGTGGCCTGAGTGCGGCCCTGCTCGCATCACAACGTCCCGCTTGATATCTTTGATTTTGCTTTATAGCACTCATGAGCGAGCGCTGTCGATGTCGATCGAATTAATTAAATATAATACACCGTTTGCTGCAACTGCGACAAACATGACGCGTTGCTCTCGGCTCATTGCGTTGATCGCTCTAGCAGCGCGCAGCCATCCATTATCAAACTATAATCTGCTTAACCAATTATTAATTTGAAGCTATGAAGCGTGTACCCCCCGCCCCGCACACCCCGCGACCCCCGTCGGTCCACGCCGTAAGCGCCCCATTGTTATGTCGCGTTATATTCAATTTCCTTCGCTTTTTACTTCACGTCCAATCTACTCCCGGGGATTACAACAAAAACAACTTTGACAGAAACGCGTATCGGTATAAAAAGGTAATGAAACACTATGAAAGGAAAGAGAGTTATTGTAGTCCGTGATTGTAGAGCCGCTGTGAATTACGCCGCTGGTTGAAAAGAACTCGACGCATTGTTTCGTGATTACTAAGGTAGGTAGGTTTCATCCGACAACAATTGATTTGAGCACTCAGCTGGAGCTCGGAGGTTGCGAACGTTTCGGCGGCGCGGCGGTGATGTGATGAGGAACGCGCGATATATTTTAGCACTGCTCGGTTATCTTCCTACCGCAGGGCATAACAGACTCCTCTCTCCGTTTTGAGAACCTCATCTTTCTACAATAAGTAATAACTTATACCAACATCCTCGTAATGCGCTCTATTTTGGCAAACGCGTGTGTCGTCTCGTCGAAGCCTCAGGCAGTGACTCTATGAAACCTTTTATTGCCAAACGGGCTACGAGTCTTTACTTCCGCATTTTAAAGGTTTATTCAAATGCTGTGCACTGTATCGATCCTATCATCAAAGCACGCATTTCTAGGAAAGAAACCATAGCGTTTAACCATTAATGGTTATAGTTAGTGGGCCCCCACGGCGACGGCAGCGATATGTGGAGTGGAGAGCACACGCTAGCGTCGACCGACACGGTCTTGTATGTAGTGTGTTATTACGCATACGAGAGCAGCGCAGCCGCCAGAAGTGCTAGAACATTATGCACTTTTACAGTGAACTCCACCCCGGGGACTAATACTGACTGCACCCAGGGGCGTGCACTTCATAGAGGCAGAAAAGCACTGCCTACCCTGTCATTTTCAGATAAATACCTTCACAATTATATACATTAATTAACTACACTACACTATCATACTAACTACCATAACACCCATATTAATTTTACACATCCTTATCTTAAACAAATTCCACTCGTCTTTTGTTCACGTTCGCCAAAAGCACTGCCTATTCCAACTGACGTTTACTTACATGTAGTGAGAGAAAATATATGACTGTGTGCTATAAAGGCCCTATGTGCGAACACAAAACTTGTCAATGCGTTAGTGTGCGTGATTTCGCTCCATACAAATCCGAAAAGCCCAGCTTTTTCGACTTGGACTTATACAAGGCGAATCGTCGTCGAAGGAACATCGGTGGCGTAAATAGATCTTAGTACAAGTCATTCCCTTATAACGCACCGATGTAAAGCGTTCCCGAGTTCCAAAAATTGCGCGCCGCGCGAGGCGCATGTCAGCCAGTGCGCAGGCGCGAAGTTGGCGACAGAAATACGACGACCAATCACAACTCTCAGCCACCTCAGCACCGCGACGCTTCGCGAGCTCGCGAGCGGTGGGGGCGTCGGTCGCTTTAAAGCTTTAATAGTCTCAAGACGCATTATGAATAAAGCGCGCAATGCTGAATTGGGTAAAAACAATATTTTAATCACTTTTTTCATTGCGGAATTTGGAATCGCCATATTGTTTACCTTTCTTGTTGTGACGCGCAGTGATTTTTTAAGTTTTTGTGTTTTTCTTTGGTTTTTTGAGCAATTAGTGCTTTTTGTGTTAGTAAATTACTTTAATAACAATGAGTAATCGCTGTGAACTTTGTGCCGACGGGCCGTGTTTGTTTAAACTGAAAAAAGGTGGATTTGCAACGTGTAATTTTGAAGCTAAGGCGAATATCGTTCATAGAGGAAGGTGTGTACTCGAGTTGCATTTAACTCAAAGGAAGGGTAATGCAACTCGTCATTTTCAAATTAAATCTTACGAGACTTTCAACTGGTTAACAGGTTGTGTACACACCAATAGTTTGTTTTGTTTTCCGTGTACTTTATTCTGCACTTCTTTGAACGTTTGGAACGACGCTGGCTATGTCGATTTGAATAACTTTACTAACGCGGCCAAAAAGCACGAAAAGTCGAAAACCACCAGGGGCAACAAAGACTCGCAGCTCTTTCTATGATTTCTATTGAAAAACAGCTCCTAATTGATGTAAAACGATCACCTGCGTTTTACGATGACGTATTGCAAAAATATTTGCTCAAAGATAGGCGCGTAGATTTAATTTATAAATAGAAACAAAGTTGTAGTATCATACCGTTAATTTATTTTGTCAATTGTGCGTTATAACAAAAAAGTTAATAACAAAAAAAAACAAGGCCTTTTTCAAGGCCATTTCGGGTATCTTCTAGTGTGACTTGTTCAAAATATTCAATCACCTGGTTAGATACTTGAGGTGGCCAAACTTACATTACATCACTTTGCATGGAAACACCACACCACGGGTCGCCGGTCAACACAATACAGTAATAACCTAATTCATGAAATTTTTTGGTAAGTGCTTTTTTATCCTTATTATACCTGCCTGCCTACTAGTGCCTACCCTAGCCCTAAACCCTGTGCACGCCCCTGACTGCACCTACACACTGCACACTACACGTTGTAAGTATATTATAGTATATGCATATTATGCATACCAAATTAAAGTAGACGTATAAAATTCATTTCTAAAATAAGATGCGATCGTTTGGAGAACTTTTTCGTTTGTGGGCTTTTTGCTAAGCACTAAATATTTGAATATTAGCATAGTAAAAAGATCGTTAGAACGATAGCAATGTCTTCATACCTAACATATTTTCGTAAATTCGTTTACCTACGTAATAGTATTAAGTTTTATTTTACGACTAGTATTAAATGAGTTATTCACCTCACACGTTATATTTCTTGCGGGTATAATAATGATTTGGTACGGTAAAAAGTGGTTTGTGCTAATACAGGTGTGTCAAATACCCAACTTTCCTTTCCAACTATAAAATTATAATGAAACTGTTAAGAAGAAATACAATAAAAAAATATTATACTATCTGACATAAAAAGTTGACCTTTTTCTAGTTTATAGTTTATCTGACATACCTCTTCTAAGTTAGATAAGTATTGTCCTGCTCTCGCCTGCCTTTCCATAGATTACAGTGCTGGGTGGTCTAATCCGCAACACTGCAGGCCGATGTATGTGCTCGTTGAACTATAACTTATAGCTTGCTCGCTCGGTGATGGATCCTGGCGACTGCTTCGACGTGATACCGCCAAATTGTGAACACCTCGAACCTCTACGCGTGGCTCAACAAAGTTTCGATACTACAGAACAAGTTTATTTTATTAAGACTTCCTTCACAATACATTTTAAATCAAATACTGTAGCGTTATCTTTACATTTCCAAACAAATATTGTGTTTAAACCCGAAGCAAAGCTGTTTTTGAAGGGTAGACCCTTCATTGCATAAAATTGGAACACGATACGATACGCCCCGTATCGTATTCAATATGATTCTGATATTTTATGAAGCAAACGCAGGTAAAGTAGGAGCATAAAATAAAATATAATATGAATATATAGTAGCATAGTAGAGGCGCGGCGACAGCCGGCTCTGAGCCGTGGAGGCAGTAAATCATGCATTATGCATGCGCCCGCGCTACTGGGTCCTCTCTAGGAGCCGCTCGCAGCCCATACTGTGCCCATACTTGCCATCCTTCCACTCCACATTTCAATACACGCTACTTGCCCATACCATAAACTAAACGCGGATCCACCTTATGTAAAGCGAGCACGGCACGACGCGACGGCTCGGGGGCGGGGGGGTCAAAAACACGGGACGTCGTCGGTATCAGTTCGCGGAAGACATTGTTGTTAGAAGAACAGCTTGGCGTTGTGGTAGGTGACTGTTCCACGAACAATACATTAAACCGGGCCATGGTGGGCTGTGGTGGGCGCCTGTTCCACGAACAACACATAAACCGGGCCATAGTGGGCTGTGGTGGGCAACTGTTCCACGAACAACACATCAAACCAGTCCATAGTGGGCTGTGGTGGGCGACTGTTCCACGAACAACACATTAAACCGGGCCATAGTGGGCTGTGGTGGGCGACTGTTCCACGAACAACACATTAAACCGGGCCATGGTGGGCTGTGGTGGGCGACTGTTCCACGAACAACACATTAAACCGGGCCATAGTGGGCTGTGGTGGGCGACTGTTCCACGAACAACACATTAAACCGGGCCATGGTGGGCTGTGGTGGGCGACTGTTCCACGAACAACACATTAAACCGGGCCATAGTGGGCTGTGGTGGGCGACTGTTCCACGAACAACACATTAAACCGGGCCATGGTGGGCTGTGGTGGGCGACTGTTCCACGAACAACACATTAATTAAGCCGTTTTTATATCATAATCATCCGTTTTAGAGTTCCGTAGCCAAATGGCAAAAAACGGAATCCTTATGGATTCGTCATGTCTGTCTGTCTGTCCGTCCGTATGTCACAGCCACTTTTTTCGGAAACTATAAGAACTATACTGTTGAAACTTGGCAAGTAGATGTATTCTGTGAACCGCATTAAGATTTAAAATTTAATAGAAAAAAAACAATAAATTTTGGGGGTTCCCTATACATAAAACTGAAACTCAAAAATTTTTTTTTCATCAAACCCATACGTGTGGGGTGTTTATGGATAGGTCTTCAAAAATGATATTGAGGTTTCTAATACCATTTTTTTCTAAACTGAATAGTTTGCGCGAGAGACACTTCCAAAGTGGTAAAATGTGTGTCCCCCCCCCTGTAACTTCTAAAATAAGAGAATGATAAAACTAAAAAAAATATATGATGTACATTACCATGGAAACTTCCAACGAAAATTGGTTTCAACGAGATCCAGTAAGACGTTTTTTTTTAATACGTCATACATCATAAATCGTAAACCGCGGCTACTATCAACTACAAGAACTTTTATGTTACTTGCTGCTACGGAACCCTTCATGGGCGAGTCCGACTCGCACGTGGCCGCTTTTTTTTAAGTACTTTCCTATTTAGGTATAAAATTAAGAAATTTTTGGATTATTATAAATAAGTTACCTATTAATTGAAATAGGTTTAAACAATGATATTATATAAAATTCAAAGATGTAAAATAATTGAAACATATTGATTTCTGCGAGAACTAATAATATCATTTTTAAGTAAGTAATTAAATATTTGGTATTATTTCGTAGTCTAAATCCGAAAAAAGGTCAAATGTCATAAGAAAATTAAGAATCATGTAACAAAGAAATGAAAAGCAATTTCTCCTAAGATCCTTGTTGATCCAAAAAATGTGACGGAACGAACTAGTTACCGCAAGACCTTTACATTTAATCACCATCACTAAACTTGTTTCTAGAAGTAGGTACTTATGTCAGCTGATCCAAGAACTGGAACTTGATCATTACCATTCATCAGTCGTTCAATTCATTATCAGAACTTATTAAGAAATATGCAAAATATTTTAATAAGTGTAATAGTCAGAATCAAAGACTTGTTCCTCGCGATACATAATAATTTTTTTATTGCTCGATTCATTCATTTATATTATCTACTACAAAACACTCAAACTGAGCTAATAATTTAATAATGTATTAGGTAACAACGTTCAAAAGAGTTGTGTTAAGTCTATCTATACCTACCTATATACGAGTACACTCACCGGCACATCTACCCGCCCACCCTTGTATTTCGGGTTAATTTTAAACTACGCTTATTGTTACTATACATTACAATTGATTTATTGATAATTTTACGTTAAATTAAACACTACTACTTTTTAACTAACATCAGCTGTAACTAATAGAATTATAAAGAATCACGAGTATTCCCTTAAATGAAGGGTGGGCGGTTAGTTGTGCCGGTGAGTGTATATAAAATTCTCGTATCACAGTGTTTGTAACCAAGCTCCTCCAAAACGGCTTGACTGATTTTTATGAAATTTCTGTGAATAGGTTGTAAACTACTTTTTACTGGGAAAAATCTTATTCCCAAGGAAAATCTTACATAACGCGAGCGTAGCCGCGGGCGGACGGCTAGTTATCTATATCTATAACATTATACAAAATATTAGACAAGTAGAGTCGTGTCGAGTATTGAACTTGCGTGCGATGTCGATATTCTGAGATATATTATACTATTATATAGGTAGGTATATTCTTGTTCAAAGTATCTCTACATTTTAATTCTCGTGTATTTGTAGATACTATTCTATAGAACACCGTAAGTTCTGGATCTGACAGTACGCCCCGCGGCTCTTTAGCGTGCTGCGCTGCGATGTTGCTAGATCTTAAATTATACAACAACAACCTATATTGGGTAGTAGGTATTCACTAGGTAGGTTCTTAATAACTAGTTTTGGAGATGTGAAATATTTGGTAATTCGAACGTGCTATCTCAGAACAGCAACATAGTTCAATTCATTGTTAGCTCTCCATTGTCCTTTCTGATGCAGGCACAGGCCTTATGCAGGCGTTTTGTGTCCGGAATCTCGTGGAAACCGCCAGCAAGCTCACTTCGCCGGGGGATAACTCAGCTTTGTAGCAGTTTTACTGCGTTGTAGTTTGTTACTTGATATTTTGCAAGAGCATAAGAAATCAAAAAGCCATAAGCCTTGGACCGCGGTCTTAAAGATAGCGACTGCGGTATCATTTGGAGCACAGACTCGTAATGTCTTTGTAATCTGCAATAACGTTAGCTGGCGCCGTGGAAGCGGGCGGCGGCGCTCGATACTCCGATATAGTGACGGAAAATGAGAGAATGTCGTCAATAAAAGCGGTCGTCATCAATTCACCGCGTCTGAGGCGATGCAATGGCGAAATTGGACACGCGAATAAATATTGATGGGGCTCAAGCGGCCGCTCGGGACTTTCTTCTCTCGCGGATGCCGCGCCATGGAAAGCCTTTTACGACCTAAGTATTTTTTTTATTATACGAAATGTTTCATCTCGGGGGGCAGTGAAAGCAATCGGCCGGCTGCGTGGCGACGACGACGGCAGCTAGCGCCCATTTCGTTACTGCCGCGTCACGCAGCGCCGTCATTAGCACAATTACCGCTTCATTTAATAAATTACACGTCTCCCCCCCGCCCGGTTCCCCGGTCGTACAATCACTCCATTCCCACGGAATTTATTTTTAATTTATCCCAACGCCCTTTCAGAAGACCCCCGCTAGCTTTTTGTGTCAGTTTATAAAAGGCACCTTAAATTATACGTGATTTGGTTCGGAGATAACATCTCGCTCGACGACTACAACTTTCGATCCCCTTCGAAATGCGGAGTTTGCAAATTGCGACGAGCTCCATGCTCGATCCAGGTAGAGCACACGCAGGTACAAGTACAAGAAAACGTTCTCAGACAAGTTGTACCTTCCCTTCCCTCGCAGCTATTGTGTGTACTTCACAGCGATGTGACCGGTTTGCTAATCTACCAACAAGAACTAAATCTATTTCGAAAACTCGTCCCACTTGGTGTAATTTGTCAAGAGAGGACAAAGTAAACTTAACTATCTAGCTTGGCTTATTTATTTAAGCAGACACATTGTCATACCATGTACACGAAAGAATGTTGTCTGACTGGCGCATAATAGAAAAACACTTGACACCGTGTGGGAAGTGTTTTACTAGATACAGTACTCAGTATGATCTGTGGTATGATGTAGCGTGAGCGGTGCGTCTGCGGCTGACGGAAGCGAATCGACTGGAATCAATTTGCGCAGCTGTGTGTGTGTGTGTGGCTTTCCCACCTCGCCGCCCTTTTAGAACCCTTCTTGTATTTTTTTATGTTTACCCACCAACCGGATCGATTCTTGGTAACTCCTTTCGGTATCGTGTTCGTTTCTGAAGAGTTTTTGTTTGTCTAGGGGCCTCGTTCGTCGCTGTCAGCTTGCGGCGTGGTTCATGTTTAATTACGAGTCCGTGCTCGGAGGGCTGCGGCCTGCGGCTGCGGCTGCTGCTGGCTGAAGCCGAGTGATATATTTTCGACGCATTGGACGCGTTACTGCGCAAAATAGGGTCGCCACGAACAACAATAACCGGTAGATATTTGGAATATCCAAGTTTTCTAAAACAAATAAAAGAAATAAAAAAAAATACAAATATAAATATACTGCTGTTTCTGCTGCTGCTAGATATATTTTCAGGCTTATTATATTTCCTATTGGAAGCCATTGTGATCTCCTTTTTGTTCGCGCACGTAATAAAAATAAAAGCCCTTTTTTGTTTGCGTCGAATGTCGATGTCATCGGCAGCGTGTGAGCTGCTGGGACAGAATGTAATAACGACCACGAAATAACGACGCTAGGTCGAGTTACTCCGCAACTGCAGAGGGGGTGCGGAGGGCGTGGGAAAGAAGGGGGGGGGGGCTGTGGTCGCGCTGCGGCGGTCATGACTTGACAGCCAATACCGTCGTCAAATATCGACTTACACGGTTACACGCTCCCAGCGACGAAATGCTTACGACACTCGGTACCTATTACAGGGTCCCTATACATCTCCCGCGCAGGCTCTTTCATGAGTATGTTTATTTTGATAAAACTAAGTTTTTTTATGTTTAAAGGTTATCTTTTGTTTATAAAAGAGTTTTCATGTCATTTTGCGATTAATAGTTTTTGTTTAAAACACTAGAATATATTTTTTTAACACCTTTATTGTTTACTTGTATTTTAAACTTTACATAATATATAGGAAAATATTGTTTGATAGACGTGTTTAATCAGTAGAAAAGTCTTATATCACTTTTTATAAAACTCCATCAAAATCAGCATGCTAATGCTAATCGCAACAGGGGCAATTTTGTAAGTATGTTGTTTTTAGGGTTCCGTAGCCAAATGGCAAAAAACGGAACCCTTATGGATTCGTCATGTCTGTCTGTCTGTCCGTCCGTCCGTATGTCACAGCCACTTTTTTCGGAAACTATAAGAACTATACTGTTGAAACTTGGCAAGTATATCTATGGATAGGTCTTCAAAAATGATATTGAGGTTTCTAATTTTATTTATTTATTTTATTTTATTTTTTATTTGACAGGAGAACCAACAATTATATTAAATCTAAGTAATTAATACAATTGCAACTTTTAAACCAATTAAAGGTTCCCACAGATAGAACTAGGTAAAAAAATGAAACTACGTTGAGACTAACAGCCAAGAAGACATTCACGTGACAAGTAAGTACATTAAGCACCAGCTTACCAACACCACAAAACACAAATTGAAACATTAAACAAAAAACCAAAAAATAAATCCGCAGATGAGAACCGCAGCGCATTGCAATTAATCAACCAATGTAAAGATGTGACTAGTAAGTTGACGCCTTACTGACTCACAACTGTTATTGAATAAATCTAAGTCAAGTTTGCCGGACAACGAACTGAAAGTCTTAACTGCTCGCAGCATAAATGTATTCGATCTGTAATTAGTATTACAAGGTTTTAAATGAAGTAAATCATACTTGCGAAGAGATCTAGCAGGGATGTTAAAATTCAATAGGGAAAGTAACTCAGGACTATCAATGAGACCATGGACAATTTTCATCAAGAAGATAACATCAGCTATAGATCGTCGGTTTTCTAACGTTAATAAATGGTGTTTTTTACATAACCTTGCGTAGTCAATAGAATTGTATTGAGTTTTTGTATGGTAGCATAAAAAACGAATTATTTTTTTTATTTTTTTTTTATTTTTATTTAGATTTAGTAGCTTTAGAGACAGTAGCTTCAATATGTTCGTCAAACAATAACCGAGAATCATGCATCACGCCAAGATCGCGCACACAGTGAACTTTAAGGAGAGGTTGAGACTAATACCATTTTTTTCTAAACTGAATAGTTTGCGCGAGAGTTTGTGGTAAAATGTGTGTTCCCCCCCCCCTGTAACTTCTAAAATAAGAGAATGATAAAACTAAAAAAAATATATGATGTACCATGGAAACTTCCAACGAAAATTGGTTTGAACGAGATCCAGTAAGTAGTTTTTTTTTTAATACGTCATAAATCGTAAATCGTAAACCGCGGCTACTATCTAAGTTACAACGAACTACAAGAACTTTTATGTTACTTGCTGTTACGGAACCCTTCATGGGCGAGTCCGACTCGCACTTGGCCGCCTTTTATTGTATTTTCATTTCATTTCTGTTGCATTATGTACTATTCTTTATACGTATGTGTTTTGTGTTGTGATGTCCTACAAATAAATGTTTCTGATTCTGATTCTAATTTAGACAAAAACAAAATGATACTTGCGCACAAATGCTTCTAAGGTAGAGGAGAGCTAGCGTCTGGCATTGCGTGAAGCCCACGCGCATAGCCACTGCAGTGTATAGTCGCTGTAAGTGCTGTGAGCAAGCAAGGCTCGGTCGCTAAGTGGTGGTAATGGTGGTATTCCTTTCGGTCACGCGGCCATGGCGCGGCGCGATCTGATTAGCATAGAGTCGTGAAACGTGAGCTGAGTGGTCCCGGCACGTCCCGGATCAACCAACCGACCGCTCAATCAACTAGTGGCTCTGTGAGCTGTAGTAGACCTCGCGGGTCTGTATATCTTTTCATATTTATTTTTATCTTTTCTCCACAAACATCCCCGACCCTTGATGTTTTTGATGTTATTTTTTAATTTTTATATGATTTTATTTTATATTAAATTATTTTATTTTATTGGTTGAGAAATGTGACCTGTAGAGGAAAGCAGCCTCTGCGGTAGACCTTGTAAGCTGGCAACCCCCATAACTTCGTCATTTTTTTAAATTTCCTAAAACTGACTCGACAAAAAAAACTATTAATTTATCGAACCTGCTCACAAAATTTCACGAGAATCGGTTGAGAAACGCGACCTGTAGAGTGAAACAAACAAACAGATGGACAGACAGATAGACCTACAAAAGCAAATTTGACCAAGCTGAAACAGAGACGCTGCGCTCGCTCGGTCAATAAAAATGGACAATTTATGAAGTTCAAACAACAGATGGCAGACCAAACACAATTTGCCCAACTAATCCTAAAGACAAAACTACAAAAAAAAAACCCGGGTTTATTCCATTTTGTATTATGTAACTGTATTGAAGACTGAGCATTCGGAACTGCACGAGGACTCCAATGAAGCGTGCTTTGTTTTATTTAAACAACTTTACTGTGCTATATTACAACATAATATGAGAGTGTTTGTTTGTCGGCGATGGTAGAGTTTGTCGAGGCTCGTGGGCTGTTAGTGAAGCGTTTCCAGAAAAACCTCCGTTTTTAAGTTCCCGCAAGTTTTAATTTATCGAAGCGCGACTCGCGGGAATGCGAACAATGACCGCCACAGAGACCCTTCCCTTTGTTCGCAGTACACGGGTTCTGGAAACTGATCTTCGTGGTTCCTGGTATCCTGGTACCTTGGCTTGTATTGGTGGCATTTCCGAGCAGACGATCGAAAACGAAAATTGACAAAAACCTCTGATGTATGAAAGCATTATTTAACGGAATGAGAAAACCTTTAGATGTAGTTTACAGACGTCAGTTATTTTGCACGCGTAGGCTCATAGCCTTCCACTTCCAACATTATCCTCTAACGCTCCGTTCCGACTTGACCTGAATACGTTCTACTCAGTCGACTGCACAAAAACATAGTTTACATACCATAAATAATCCATTAGGATTACTTATAAAGGGATTAATCATGATACAAAGCTTTATTGTTAGCCCGATCTGACGGGGAAGATAAGGCTAATCAAAAGGTACTCGCAGCATTCGCAGTTCGTTTAAAGGGAATTGGTCCGTATGTAGAGGCCGTAAGTGCTATATTGATCGCAGGCCACGTTGCGTCGTGAACCAGCTGTTGTAGTATGCGCGCGCACACACATCCCTTCGGCTCAGGCCTTTCTCAGCGGATAATACCACCAGCTCTTACAAAACATTAATCTCTGTTCCCTTTACACAAAACTGAACATAAAGGAAATTTGAAGAAGTAACACAAAAACGAACTGCCTTTATGTGCTATATAGTTCGCATTCATCATTCGCAATATTCCAGACAGAGGCAAGTAGAATTAATCGCATTCGTAACTTACGATTTATCGACTCTACATTTTTTATGTAGCAAGATTCCTGCGCTCCGTTGACCTTTGCTACGACTACGACGACGACACGGTTCTAGTGTGTAGAGGAGCGCTGCTGTGCCTGATAATTCCTCTGTGGAGTGGTGTCGTGCGTGGTGGTCGAGGTATTCGGTGAATGGCGCTGCTGATAGAGTTGTGGCCTTTACACAACTCGTAAGTAAAACACGACATTCGAGTCCGTAGCAACGTCGCGGGATTTACCAAACTGATACGTTCTTGTTTGATATCTCTTCTTATTTTAAGTGATATGTAAGTACCTGCTTATTCTGTATACTATGTTGTAGGTACAATCATGTTCAAAACTGATGTCATATCACTTTTTTATACTTTGAAATATATTTTTACTATAATAACATGTATGGCCTGGGTTTGCTATAATAACTGTTATTGCATGTTTATTTTTTGTCAATTAATTTACGTAACAGCAAAAACCAAGAAAAAATAATCTTTAAAAAATAAGTTATTTCAAAGTATTATGAACGTGACAGTACGTACTACGTACACATCGACCTACATTGATCGATCACGTTTTAAGTCCGTACTTGTAGATGCTTATTTTATAGAGGGTTGGAGCTTGGGGCTTGGCGCGTTATTGTGTTAATAACAACAGACAAACTTTGAGCCTGACTAGGCGGCAATTCTGTAAGCCCTTAATGCGATGCGACGCGACTAAACTACATTCCTGAGAGCCCATGACGCGATGCGATGCGACTAGAGCACATACCTGTGAGCCCGTGACGCAATGCGACGCGACTAGATGACATTCCTGCACGAGATGCGACTAGAGGACGTTCCTGTACGATACGACGCTACGCGACGCAATTAGTCGGAGTCCGAGACGCGATGCGACGCGACACAGCGCGCATTGACGCGGTGACGCGGACAGTAGAAAGCCGCCGCCGCCGACCTTATCTGCGCTAGTCACGCGCGCTATGCCTAATTCGTAATACTCCTGTTAGTCACATCACAACTCGTAGATTGCTTTTACGTTCATAAATAACAGAATAATAGTAGAACGAAATCTAAAGAGAGAAAATCTATGGTTTCTTTCTGTCTGTCATAAGGGTCGGGCCACATTTATTGACGGCGATCGACGGTTTGCCTATATACGCGCGCAAAGTATGGAAATCATTTCCATACTTCGCGCGCGTTTTGTATAGGCAAACCGTCGATCGCCGTCGATAAGTGTGGCCCGACCCTTATCCGCCGCCAGGCATCTAGGTATACTTATACTCAGCCCTACCCTAGCACAACGACGAAAATTAAAACATAGCGTTTGTGAGGACGGGCGCGGCAGGAATCCTCGAGCTAAGCCGTGCTCGCTCACACAGGGCTGGCACCGGGCGGGGCAATTATCCTTTCAGAGCTACCTTCCACAAAAAAACATACATAGTGGCGCTATCAAAAGTAAGACATATTTTTTTCTTGGTTTTGCAATATGCTCTACGTAAGCGTACCTACTACGTAAGAAACAAAAATTGTAGACGACGAAACTACGAGTATTAATTTATCGAATGAAACCTACCCGGACTTTCTTGGTAGCCGCTCCTGTCGTTTTCCCTGCGTTTATTCGGGTGCGGCATTGCATCCCGCGCAGCACAACAAAACATTATATCATAGACTATCAAAGAATTTTATTGATCGTCATACAGAAATATGTACTGACTTAACGACGACGACGACTTAAAACAGTTGCCCACGACTAATCGACGATTTTTTGGCTGGCACCGACTCCAAAAGGAAGTACAAAATTCTAAATATTTACTTAAAATACACTACCTATCTACTTAATTGTGGATATTGGCAATATTTTTTTTCATGTTCCATCTAGAATGTTATTTTATTTGTTACTTTTTAGTGGAGATAACCATATAAGGTAATTTGAAGGAGGTTTCTATTTTTTTGTTAAAAATATTTTTATTTTATGATTTCCAGTGTTTCATTCAATATATTTTATGTAAGTAATTAATCCTAACCTCGACACATTTCCTATTATTTTTCTTCATTATCTAAAGCTAGGTTTTGTTATTTAACAGTTTCAGTACAAAGATATTATATTTTTGGTATTTGCTTAGTTTAGACTGCGTCTTTCGTGCTTTGCAAGTGCGTTTAGTTTTTTATTATAATGATTGTTTCGAAAATAACATAAGTTAAACTGGGTAAGAGGCTACGAAGTAAGAGGTCATTTAGTAGTCCAGCTGGCCACTAAACTGACAATGCTAAGAGGAAAGAATACTACCTTCGCGATCCTAACGAAATAGGTATTTAGGAAAACATTTGCTATCGCTCGTGCGCTCATGCCCCCGGGAGAGAGAGAGCGAGAGCGTTGCAGCTCGCGACTGACAATAGGTACTTTTCTTGAAGAAATTCCCATTTCGGGAGAAAACGGTTTCCAATAACTAAATTTCAACAAATTAATCACTTTTATTTTGATGTCGATCGTTTCAGCACAATATATTCTAGGTTCATAGGTTTGGTTTTAAAAAAAAATCCATTGTTTTTGTTCAACAAACGGCTTAATTCGACACAGTTTTAATCATAAAAATTACGTTACTTGAGGTAACTATATAAGTTTGAATCTATAGCAAATTTTGTAAAAAGAAAAAGCTATAAACCTAGTCATTCACTGTGTCAATAACATACTAAAAAATCATGGAGATTGGAAAATATTTAGAAGTGGAAAAACGTTTTCTCTTTTTGTATGACGAGCACGTACTATTCTTCCCTCTTAATAAGCTTATAGTTTACCCCGATACTTGGGCTATTCGTAAGGAGTTTCAGGTTTGAGATGGTATCTTGAAAGTCTGTCGTTAGCTGATTACATACAGATAGTGAACGTAGGCTGGCTTCTTCTTTTTCTTCATATTGTGGACTGTAAGGTCGACAACCAACCTCACATACCCTGGTCACACAGTTAATATAGTACCGGGCCCTTGTTAAAACCCACTGACTTAGCACGAGTAACGACGCCTTCTGTAGATATTAGAGCCGAGACACATGGCTTAACGTGCCTTCCGAATCACGGAATCATCTTTCTTTTCAGACAATCAGGTGATTCAGGCAGCAATGTCCCAACTAAACTGAAAAAAGTCTCACAAGGACATTTTCGTTTAAGAGTGTCTTAACCGGGATTCGAACCCGAAACCTCCGTAAAGAGAGTAAAACACTCCACCACTCGGCCATGGAAGCTAAATTATTTGTGATATCCAATACAATATCCGAAGATTGCAGGTTCTTGTCATGTCACGGTCGCCAAAAAATGTGATAAAATCGAATAATATAATTTTATATGGATATCATTTTAAATGTGATATAATATAATTTTAAATGTGATAAAATCGAATAATATAATTTTATATGAAACGTAGATTTTCAGCAAACTGACAAAACAAATTTATTTCGTTGCCTAGCAACATTCCACCACAAACGGTATCGCTGGCGATGCATGTTGCTATCACTGGTTGAGGAGTTTCCGCTTTTATCTCTTTATCCATCATCAGATTTTAACAAATTGGTATGGATTTATCCCTAAAGCACGTTCTATCGAATGAAAAAAGAATCATTAAAATCGGTTCAAAACTGACTGAGATATGACTAAAAGAATAGGCGAATAACGACGCGAATGCTACATTTCGTTGAGGAATTTCCAAGTTTTACCTCATGTTCCACCATCAGATCTTGAGGAAATTAATATGGGACCACCTCGAGAGTAAATCCTATCGAATGAAAAAAGAATTATTAAAATCGGTTAACAATTGGCGGAGATATCTAATAACAAACATAAAAAAAAAAAAAAAACAGACGAATTGAGAACCTCCTCCTTTTTTGAAGTCGGTTAAAAATAATAATATTTATTTCTTTACAAATATACTGTAGTACGATGAACAAACTGTAACACAGTCATTCTACTCTGTTCTGTCTGTTCTTGTGCGATTATGTTGTTGTTTGAAATAGTTTTTTTATTAGTTTGGGAAGCAAGTATGCGACGACCTGGTTACGATGATTTGTACTTATCTATTCCATTCTTTTTCTTAGCGAGTCGATAGCAAGTTGAATCCGTATTCTAATTCCTATCTCTTATGTTTAGATTCTAAACGAACGATTGTTATTTTTTGAATCTTCATGTTCTTGTGCATAATGAAAACATAAACAACGCTTTCGCTAAAAAATGCGAATCTGAAATTCGCTGCAACAAATTGATGCGTTTGCGAAATATGTCTAACAAATCCAATAAATAGTCAACCTGATAACGTTTCAGAATTCCAAATGTATGCAGCCCTGGCAACTCTGACAAGCGTGCCGAATCTCAATCAAAGACAAGACGGCCCTCGCTTCGGGAAATAAAAAGATCCCGACAATGGCCGCCGGTCGAACGAAATGCGCGGTGAATAGAACCAGCCAGCCGCCTAGCCGCTGCGCGCCGAGGGCACGGAACCAATTCCCAAGGTTGCCCACGGTTGTAACACGGTTTCTAAAAGGTAACGCGTGGAAAATTGTAATTGGTCGCTAGTTAATTAATCACACGATACAGTTCGCAGGTTCTGTTCTGGCTACGAGCAAAAACTGCAATTAACCTAAAAGCGGCCGGCGCGGCGGCACTAACTAGCAGCGCCCCGCCCGCGCCTTCTCTCACTCACCGCGCCTACACTCTCTGATTTCTCTACAAAATTAATGATTACATAACTTTGGTCCCTTTTTAATTAGAAAAATGACGGAGTAAGACTAAAAGAGGGTGCTAAGATGGTTTATCTGTTTATATTTTGATCTGCTCTACAAAATAGTACATTGTTATATTATACGAGGGGTGAAAGTAACTTAACTAGCGCCGAGACGGAGTTTGGGGCCTGAGCGTAACGAGGGCCCTAATAGTTCGAGGCACTAAATAAGTCTTTAACTGTGGTTATTCTTTAACTGTGGTAAACACTGTGCTTTTCATTACGAATACAAGGAAAGTAAAAATAAAAACACGAATTAGCTAAAGAAAAAATGAGTGACTTCCAAATCTGAATCAGATGAACTCATCATTGTAAACAAAACCCTACAACTCGAGAAACAAATGATAATCGGATTGTTGCTTTCCCGCCTATCTTTTATTTTTTGCTGTGGCCGTGCCGGCCAGTTTTTGAGCCATTATTTTTCATTTCCATGATTGAATTCCCTTAGAATCCCTCGCGAGCTTCAGGAGTCTATTTTTAGAAACACTCGCTTCGCCCGTTCTTCTATTACGGAGTTACGGACTCCTTCGCATGCTCTG
This sequence comes from Carpatolechia fugitivella, assembly GCA_951230895.1. Lineage (NCBI taxonomy): Eukaryota > Metazoa > Arthropoda > Insecta > Lepidoptera > Gelechiidae > Carpatolechia > Carpatolechia fugitivella. The sequence goes on along the minus strand of OX579662.1, from coordinate 16,082,446 downwards.
GATTCAATATCAGTTCTCCGAGGAAAAATCAACATTCCTCTCTTACCTAACAAATAAATATTTCATTACTCATACTCGGAAAGTAGATCTGAAGTTGCCTGAGGAGCGGATTGAAGGTAAGACAGCTGTCAAATTATAAAAAAAAACTAGTTCTCATTTCACATTTCTATTGAACCATCTTTCTATACCTGTGGCTGTAGCCACTCAATTACAGCGCAATGTTAAATTGAAATAACATAAAGTTAAGTATCGAGTAAGTAATTATTTTGAAGATAGGACATTAAAATAAAAAAACGTCTTCCATATTTTCTAAACAGTTTGCCTGAGGACATAAGCTATTATAACAACAAAAAAAGTCTATTTAAAGTTACTTTAAAAAGACATTTATTAAATTCGTTAGAATAATAAGAATTACTAGAATTATAATAATGTAACACTAGTCGTTCCTTTTATAACTATCTAAGTTTAAATTGTGAGACTCCTATTCCGCAGACAAACTGCTGCGCAGTTTTGCGGGACTATAGTTAGAATTACAAGTTTATAATGTTTTTAAGAAATAAATAATAATAATAATTAAAGAATATGTGACTTTATTATAATTGACTTTCAACAATTTCTTTAAAATAAAATCGATTTGGGCAAAATATTTACCATTTTTCAATGATGGAAATGAAAAATAATGGTTCAAAAGCTGGCCGGCTCAACCACAGAAAGAAATAAAAATAGGCGGGAAAGCAGTGATTATAAATTTGTTTCTCGGGTAGTAGGGTTTTGTTTACAATGAGTTCATCTGATTCAGATATGGAAGTCACTAATATTTTTTCAGATTCAGATTTATTTCATAAATATTAATTTACATGTCTTTAGCTGATTCATGTTTTTATTTTTACTTTCCTTGTATTCGTAATGAAAAGCACAGTGCTTGCTTACCACTGGTTAAAGACTTATTTAGTGCCTCGAACTATTAGGGCCCTCACCTCGCTACGCTCAGGCCCCAAACCCCGTCTCGGCGCCAAATAAGTTACTTTCACCCCTCTTATAACAATGTACTATTTACTCACCTACGTAAATATTACTAAAAAATGTACAGAGTTCTCTTATTTTCGATATAATTCTGTACGTTAAGACTTAATTACTATATTTTATCATAATACTTTTTAATTTTTAGTTATAAACAACCAAGACTATAATAGGCCAGTCAATATTGACATCAAGCATCGCAAACGCGCATGTATCTACGATTTTTTTATATATTGTTAGGTTCCTTGAGAGTAGTTTACACCCAAGTTTGGAACCCCGAAAACCCTGTGCTACCCCCATGGTGCTCGAAAAACTGCGAAATTTTGGCACGTTTCAGTTTTTTCGAAAAAACTACCCTAAGAAAGCGTTTTTCAAGTATGTTTGCTATATAATTTAATAAAGCTAACTAAATTTTTTACAATTTGAGTTTAACCCCAGCACTCTAGGTCTATTAGTTGCAGAGATATAGCTTGTCAAAGGTAGGTTATTTAAAAAAAAAAGTGTATATTTTGTGTTTGGGTCATCTTCAAAGACACGTACTGGCTAAACTTATGGTCCTGGTGCTGCTTCAATTGTTCATCTGATCGTTTTGTGACGCAGACTCTTTGGAATATGGTAAGGGGATCAACATCAACTCTCTTTTTGAATACTTCACATAGGTGGTGACTAATGAAGGTCTTCACTTTGTCCTGGGTTAGCGTTTTTCACGGTTTTTCGAGGTTTTTGGGTAGCACAGAGTTTTCAGGGTTGCAAAGTTGGGTGTTACCACCGCTCATCATCGGTGAGGCTAACTCTACTTTCAATAATACAGACTAAAAGGCGTCACAGATGGTTAAGATACGATATTATAGCATGAGGCAGCCAGCTCTCTCGTCGCCATTCGGCTGCTATTTATGTATCCGGAATAACAAAAAATAACAAACATCTATAACCAAATATACTTTTATTGCTTTTCAAAATATTCCCCGTGATGATCGATGCATTTTTTCATACGTTGAAACCAACTTTCGTAGCATTTTATCCATTTTGTATCGGGTATCTCCAAAACGTGCATTTTGAAAGCATCAACGGCTTCTTCCCGGGTCGAAAATCGGTGTCCACGTAATTTGTTCTTCACGCTTGGGAATAAATAAAAGTCGTTGGGTGCCAAGTCGGGACTGTACGGCGGATGACCCGTCAATTCGATCATTTGACTATTTAAATACTCCGTTGTTGTGGCCGAGGTGTGACAGCTGGCGTTATCGTGGTGAAGGATTATTCTTCGTTGTCGATTGTTCTTGCGTATTTCTCCAAAGACTTCTGGCAAGCAAATGGTGGTGTACCATTCAGAATTAACCGTTTTACGATTCTCTAGTGGTACTGTAGCCACATGTCCACTAATACCAAAAAAGCAGGCAACCATTGGCTTCAAAGTGCTTTTTGCACGAACAACTTTAGTTGGGTTTGGCTCATTTTGGAACACCCAAACCGTTGACTGCTCTTTAGTTTCGGGATAATACGCATATATCCAAGATTCGTCTCCTGTGTAGATATTATGAACAGCTTTTGATGTACCACATTTGTATTTTTCTATCATTTTTTTGCACCAATCAACACGAGCCTGTTTTTGTTCAACTGTTCAGTTGTGCGGGATCCAACGAGAACAAATTTTTTTTACAGCTAAATGTTCGTGTAATATTTTATAAACACTCGTCATACTAATGCCCAGAAATGCCTCTATCTCGCGATATGTAACATAATGGTCTTGCATTATTAGTTCGCGCACAGCATCAATATTTTGTGGTATAACAGCCGATTTAGGGCAACCTTCTTTAAAATCGTCCGCAAGCATACGAGGACCACGATTAAACTCACTGAACCAGTGATACACAGTGGTTTTCGATGGGGTTTCCTCCCCAAAAGTCGACAAAAGTTGATCCATGCACTGTTTTTGAGTTAATCCACGCCGAAAATCGTAATAAATCATAGCACGAAAATTTTTACGAGTCAAATCCATGGTGATGATAGACAATGAATTTTAAAAATGGCGCCACAATGTAAAAACAATTGACAGATGAATGAAACAAACTTTATTTTACAGCCAAAGAGTTCTATTTTTAAATGTTATAATTTCTTTTTAAATATTGTTTATGTAAGTGGCCAGTTCCGGATACACAAATAGCAGCCCTTGTAACTACTCTCAAGGGTCCTAACATTATATAAAAAAATCATAGTTGGGCTGATTGATAACTGGCCGAAACGACGAACTGAAAAAAATGATACGCAAAAAAAAAAACTTACATTATATTTTGGCATCTTTTTGAAAATAGAACGTCAAATTTGAATTTAATCGAACTGGTGGAATTTGTTTGATAGGACGTAGAACTTTCTCTGTCGTAAATTTTCTTAACAATGGAAAGAAACGAAATTCGTGCGGTGATAAAGTTTTACGTTTTAAAACAGAAAACAGCAACCCAGATTAAAACCAAGCTAGACAGTGTTTTAGGTAATTCTGCTCCTGCATTGAGTACAATTCACACCTGGGTAACTGATTTTAAACGTCGAAGACAGAGCTGCGAAGACGCCCACAGGTCTGGCCGTCCAAATGAAGTCACGAATCCGGACATGATCAAAAAAATTCACAAAATTGTATTGAATGATCGGCGCTTGAAGTTGCGAGAGATAGCAGAGATGGTGAGCATTTCATCTGAACGCGTTTTTAGTATTTTGCACCAACATTTGGGAATGAAAAAGCTTTGCGCGCGATGGGTGCCGCGTTTGCTCACTGTTGACCAAAAGCAACGTCGAGTGGACGATTCATCGGAGTGTTTGGCGCTGTTTAACCGAGATCCTAACGAGTTTTCGCGGCGTTATGTAACAGTCGATGAAACCTGGATACATCATTATACTCCCGAGACAAAAGAACAATCTAAGCAGTGGACTGAGAGCGGAAGACCTGCGCCGAAGAAAGCAAAAACGGTTTTGTCGGCCGGCAAAGTGATGGCGACTGTTTTTTGGGATGCTCGAGGGATTATTTTAGTGGATTATCTGCAAAAAGGAAAAACAATAAATGGAGAGTACTACGCAAGCTTGCTGCAAAAATTAAGTGAAGAAATCCAGAAAAAACGACCACATTTGGCCAAGAAAAAAGTTTTGTTCCACCATGACAACGCACCTGCACACACGTCTATGGTTGCAGTCGCCAAACTCCATGAATTGCGGTTCGAATTGCTACCGCATCCACCCTATTCCCCGGATCTGGCCCCGTGTGACTTCCACTTATTCCCAAACCTGAAGAAATGGTTAGGTGGCCAGAGATTTTCATCAAATGAAGAAGTCATTGTTGCCGTGGACGAGTATTTTGAGGGGTTGGAGAAAACATTTTATCAAACTGGTGTAACGGCATTGGAGAAGCGCTGGACTAAATGCATCGAGGTAGAAGGAAACTACGTTGAGAAAAAAAAAATAGATTTTTAAAGTTTTTCTTTGTCGTTTCGGAAACTTATCACTCGTACATGCGCGTTTGCGATGTTTGTCCTTTTTTGTGTTGATATTGACTGGCCTATAAACAAACTTTTAGGTTATGTTTTTTTTGGGTGCGTTCCAAAATTGTATTTAAAATTAAAATTTATAAAAAACCACGTATGGCACACGTATTATTTTACGCGCGGATATACGAAAACTTTTTTCCTATGTAAGATAATGTACGAATTTTCCTCTCTAGACATGAGAATGGTTAGCATGTCTAGAAATTAATAAGCGATTTTCGGCCCTGTTTTCGGGCATTAAAAGCCAACTTTCCGAGGTGGAGAGTTGAAAAACGAATTCGTATATCCGCGCGAAAAATTATCGACGTGTGCCATAAAAAAATACATAATTTGACCTGTTTTCGGGCATTAAAAGCCAACTTTCCGAGGTGGAGAGTTGAGTATATCCGCGCGAAAAATAATCGACGTGTGCCATAAAAAAATACATAATTTGACATCTCGTTTTAATGACGCGTTCTGAAAATAATTTCACTGAATTTAATTCAGTACCAAAATTATTAATATACAGTTGTTTATAACAAACAATCCATTTTCTAATTAAATCCTTCCTAATATTATAAACGCGAAAGTTTGTATGTATGTTGTTACTCTTTCACGGATAAACTACTCAATGGATTGGGATGAAATTTGGAATAGAGATAGTTTGTACCCAGGACATAGGATACTTTTCACAGGAAAGTCTTACAAAACGCGAGCGTAGCCGCGGGTGGACCGCTAGTAATTATTATTTAAGACGATAAAAAAAGTAATTATTTAACATTTTTAAGTACAACGCTATACGCTATACTATAATTTTGTATGATTTTCTGATTCTCATTTTATATACAATTTTGGAACGCTCTACACCTAACCTAACCTAAAAGTTTGTTTATTGTCTTGGTTGTTTGTTTTTATCTATAAAAAAGTAAAGAGTATTATGATAAAATACAAAATATATTTACTTGTTTACAGGTTTTTTTTATAAACTACCTAAGTCAGTATAGGTACCTCTTTTTAGACTATATAGCCCGTGTCAAGAGGATCCACTCTTCCGCTGACATAAATTAAAGAAAAAAATAAAGGAAAATGAATGAAAAATTAAGTATATTATCTATATTTGTCTCGCACACAGTACGTACATTACATACATATCGCACTCGCGAGAGAGACATGTCGTGGCCAAATCGTAGAGTTGACCACATCATGAAATCTTCGATCATTTCATGAAATGGTCACAGAGTGTGTGTGTGTGTGTGTGTGTGAGTGTGTGAAGTATATCGAAAATAAGAGAGCTCTTGTTATGTACATGTTTGAGTAATATTTACGAACCTAAGTAAGTAGTTAGTGATTTCCTTGGCGGAACCGGCGGCGGCGGCGCAATATTATGTGTTGGGTTTGAGAGGAACCTTATTCTCACTTCGAACCTTAGAATCCCTCGCGAGCCTCAGGAGTCTATTTTAAGAAACACTCGCTTTATGCTCGTATTTATTATACATTCTTTCCCAAGCTCTGGATTCAATATCAGTTCTCTGATGAAAAATCAAACATTCCTCTCTTACTATTTTAACGAATTACTATTTTGCAATTATTTTCAGCATAATTTGTCAATATCCTTCATCGCAGTCCCTTTACCGTAGTAACAGTCTCAATCTCAACCCGCTACGTGACACGTATGGTATACACACTCCGTGACGTCACGTGTGCACGCGCAATGTGTGGCTCAATGTAGAATAAACATGAGATAAATGCGGGCGACACTCCGCGGCGGCCGAGATACCGCGCATTCATTACGCGCTAGCCCGTAGCCCGAGCATAATAATCGTTAGGTTTGCCCAACTGATAACATGAAAAATAACCTAACTTATTTGACATTCCAAATCTACAAACTGGTACACATACGTCTACAGCAACATGAGTCGTACATTTTACTGATGCCGTTGATTGCAAAATATGAAAATTTAATATTTCGCTGCGTCGTGTTTACGCTCCTTCGTCGTCGATTCGAGTTTGCGGTCGAATCGAACACAATGCGGTGGTTTTCATTGGAAGCACGCGAAGCATGGCGAGATTAAAGACCAAGAAATATGTATGAATGCGTTACGTGCCGTAGCCGCTGTTGGCGCACTGTGTCAGCTCGGCGACGGCGACGTTCGCGAACTTCTACGGACTCGTGAGTGCCATAATTGAATTAGACCGCTGACAAAAGCGACCCATAAAGGGTATTAAATTGAGTATTGCTGACGTGATTTTGACGTTGGGATGCGAATATTTTCATGAGTGTGTGAAAATCATCCCTATATAATACGGTAGTACAGTAGGGGCTAAATCATAAAATCATCTGTATATACAGGGTGTAAATAAATTAGCTGAAACTATTAAAGGATCAACCTACCCATGAAACTGAACAACTTTCCCCAAGACACATGGGCTGTCGGACGACAAAAAAATATGCATCTTCTATATAGTAAATCGATTAGTCAGCCGCTTATTTACACCTTATATACGTTAGTACAGTAGCGGTTCCAGGAGTACGCTGTTTTAGTTACAAGAATTCTATATTATGTTGTTTTCGTATTAGATACATTATATCTAATTTCTTAGCTCAACAGGTTTACAACCTTATTATTGGATTTGGGACAAAATAAGAAAAAACACCGTTTTCAGCGCCCCCTGAAACTAAATCCCTGGATCCACCACTGCGTTAGTGCCAAAAGTGTCTTTATGTTACTATGTTTACGGACCTGCGATCTTCGTGCTTTTATTTTATATAGAGGCCTACGATACATAAGCATATTATGCTTTGCGTCGTAACTTCTTGATAGAACTCCATAAGAGATGAATAGAACTCCGGGTATTAGTTTCACTACTTCCACTTTATTAACAGTTATTTACTTACACAATATACTTTCATTTTATGTAAAATTTGTCTGCTTCAATGGTTTTCTTCATAGTTAAGTTAGGTTCAGTTCAAATAATTAATTTAAAAAAAATTTATTAAATTATTAAATTAATTTAAACCTTGTGTAGTGGTTGTTTAGTGATCTAAACCCAATCTAAACCACACGTCGCGAGTCGCACTCGCGCGTCGAGTCGATCGCTGCTGGTTGATTGTGTGGCAGCTCTCCCCGCGTGCGTCGCATTCCAATTACCTATACCTCAACCTCAACTCAAACAGCTCCTGCATTAGTTTTTCCGCTGCTATAATGTGTATTTGTCACCGTAAGATTGTGAACGCCGTTAGTTTATAATCTTACTCGCGATGTTATAAACTTACGGAAAATTGTGACCTGAAACCAACCATTTACAATTTTACGTATTTTTTTCTCGTTAGTTTATAATCTTACGATGTCAAACCGTCGTAAAACTGTGAGTGGCTCTATCGACACTCTTACAAACGAATCAACATTAAATTATTTAGTATTACCACAAAGTACTTAAGGCGATAAATACAATAATTAATGATCATACTTAATATGACTGCTAAAGCATACGTATACAATTATTTAGGTGTTGGAAATTCTTGCACAAATAAATCAAATTTTAATACATCTCATTGGGACTTTTGGGACTCATTAGAACTACTGTCACTACTATTGCTCTTATTAGATTCACAATCGCTATGAGTTGTAATCCACGGTTTTATTCGGTCTGAAGCCCAGAGTAATATTTGATCCTGGGATGCTTGAAACTTCATAACGGTCGTTTCCTAAAACTTTTGTGACTTTGTAGGGACCAGTAAATTTTGGGAGGAGTTTTCTACTTTTACCGTCATTACTGCCGATTGGTTTCAATAGTTTTACTAAATCACCTTCTTTGTACACCCTACCTTTTATTTTACGCCTATCATACCTAGACTTTTGCGCATGTTGGTCCTTCTCTATATGCTGACTAATCTTTTCTCGAATATCCTGGAGTGAGGTCCCCGACTGTCGTGTTTCGTTTAAAATTTGCGCAAATAAATTTTCGCCCTTACAAGTCATTGGAATGCCAAATAATGCCTCAGAGGGAGTCCTTCCTATTCCTTTGTTCAGTGTGTTGTTCATTCCCCATTGCAATTCTAATACTGTATCCCAATATTTTTCTCTTATCGGTATAAGCCGTCAAAGCATCAAGTACTGTCCTATTCTACCTCTCCACTTGACCATTAGATCGTGGAGAGGCGACTGCATTCAGCACATGGTGTATTTTAGATTTATCACAAAATCTTTTAAATTCTTTAGCAATAAAGGAAGACCCCTGGTCAGATATCAACCTATTTGGATAGCCAAAAATGGAAAAAATTTCCTCCAAAGATCTAATCGTTAGATTTGACTTTAAATTCCTGAGTGGTTTGAGTAAACAGAATTTTGTAAATCCATCTACTAAGACAAGTAAATAAGAATTCCCTCTTGAGCTCTTTACGAAAGGACCTAAATGGTCAATATGCACAGTATCGAAAGGCCTGTCAACCTTATGTATCGGATGTAAAAATCCTTCTCTAGGTCCACTAGGTTCTTTGCTATATGCACACTCTATACACGAACGAACGTATTTCTTTACGAATTTTTTCATCTTCGGAAACCAAAAGTCTTTGCTTATTTTGTCTAACGTCTTTTCTAAACTAAAATGCCCGATATCGTCGTGGTTTAATTTACACAACTGAAATCTTGACCCTTTTGGCACAACCCACTTCAAATCTTCCCCGATCTTACGGAATAATTTGTTATCTTTTAGAACGTAATTTTTCTTAATATCAGTACTTTCTTTGTCTTCTACAATTTTACAAATTCTTTGGATTTCCGAATCTGCTAGTTGTTGACTCAACAACCAGTCTTCTTGCGTTATTCTCAAAATAGAGGGCATCACATCCTGAATGGAATCCGATTCATAAGGTTGAGGGTTACGGCTCAATGTGTCTACGTGACACATCGTCGAGTCAGGTCTATACAATATCAAAATTGTACTCCTGCATGGCTATCCACCATCGTGCAATACGTGGCATAAGATCTCGTTTGGTGAATGTTGTCCTCAAAGCAGTGCAATCAGTCACCAAAGTGAATCTTACGCCCAGCAAGTAGACACGGAATCGTTGAAGCGAAGCTATTACGGCCAATGTTTCAAGTTCATATGCATGATATTTTTCTTCGTCTAATGTTGTCTTTCGACTAAAATATGCGATAGGCTTCATAGAACCTGAAACATTGTTTTTTTGTATTAATATTCCCTCTAATCCGTGTTTACTTGCATCAGTATGTAAATAGGTTTCACTTTTAGGATCATAAAGACCCAGCAAAGGACGTTGTATTAAAGCTTCTTTTAAGCAATTGAATGCCATTTCATGGTCAGAGTTCCAACACCATACACTTTCTTTCTTAGTTAGATCAGTTAAAGGTCTGGCAATAATTGCAAAATTCTTTATAAATTTGCGGAAGTAACTTGCCAGCCCAATAAACTGCCTAATCTCGTGTACGTTACGTGGTGTTGGCAACTTCTCTACAGCAGATATTTTTGCCTTTCCTGGTCGGACTCCTCTTTCGCTTATTTCATGACCGAGATATTGTAACTGTTTCTGAAAAAAATTGCATTTTTTGACATTCAAAGTGAATCCAGCATTTTGTAATAATTGAAATGCGTTATCTAGTCGTCCTAATTCCTGATTAAAATCTTTCCCTGGTATCAAAATGTCATCCATGTAAGCGAGAGTTGAGTCATGACGAGAATTTACTAAAACTTTATTAATTGTCCTTTGGAAAATTGCGGGCGAGTTGACCAGTCCAAATGGCATCTTTTTAAACTGATTATAATCCATCCGGAGTTATAAACGCTGTCAGATATCTACATTCGGCACGAATAGGAATCTGGTAATAACCACTTGCAAGATCAAGACTTGTATAATACTTTTTTTTTATTATACTTATTTCCATTTCTCTTCCACTCCAATACCAACCGTCATTACAATTTTCGGTGGGGATAAAAACCCGCTCTTTCGGACTACTAGTCAATTCAGTACTAATAATCGTTTTCATACTTTTTATAAATCAGCCTTACTTTAAATATTGTTAACTAATGTTAAATGATATAAATAAATAGTACACAATAATTAATTAATCTTACGAACATAAGAGAATGCTGTAAAAAGACTCGAAAACATTGAAATTTCTAGACGAAAGTTACTTTGCCGGCCTAGGCCGTTTGAGGGCACATTCCTGGCCGCTGTTTTGTATGGGGCAATGGTTCGTCCAAAAATGAGTCACTTCGCGTATTGTTTTTTGGCAGTAATGATCACATTTTCGAGCGTGTCGGAGAAAAATAATATAATATGGCTAATGAGCCAGTGCCGTAAGTAGTCTTTTATGCGCCCAGTGCTTCCATAACGGCGCCTTCCCAATTTACGGCACTGCCATTCTCTTAAAGGAAAGAAAGGTACACAATACATGACTTACGAAAGCGTAATGTATATTGTTTTTTTTTTTCACAGCATCAGTAAATTTAGTATAGAAAGTCACGAGCAGCGCTGGAGCTGCTTTACATGTGGGCAGTAATAACAACGGCATCTGACTGCATCACGAATCCAAACATGACATGACAAGGTAATTTGCACGCGTTTAGAAAACGTATTCGTTACGCATGCAGTTTTAGCAACAAAGTAGTTCTGAAAGTGTGTCGTATTCGTATAAATCATACAATACGCGATGTATTCTTTCCCAGACCATGCGAAATTCGAATGGAGCAGCTAGGTGGTAGTGAAGTGAGTACCTGCGCTTATTCAGTCGTCGGAAGACATCGGCAGTCACAGGAAACAAAGGCTTGTACTGTGTAGTAACAAACGTATGTAGTACCAATAGCGGTCCGCCCGCGGCTACGCTCGCGTTGTGTGAGATTATCCCGCGGGAATCAGACTTATTCCCGTAATAAGTATCCTATGTGTTAATCCAAGTTACAAACTATCTCCATTCCAAATTTAATCCAAATCAGTTGAGTACTTTAAGCGTGAAGGCGGAACAAACATCCAAATTTTAATATATTTTTACATTTATATATAATATTAGTGTGATATAATTAAAGCATAATAAGAGTACGAGATATCATTGATCAAAATCGTAAGGGTTCCAGTCCCAGTGGTTGGCACATCACGGCCGTTGCGTGACGTCGTGACAGGCGTGCTGGTGCCGTAATTAAAATAGACAGTTCATTTCATTTCCAACATTACTGCACAGTACCGGGTCTTATTAGAGCGGCGGCGTGTAACATCGCATTACAAACGATAGTTACGCTCGTAAACAGCTGACGGCGCATTGTTTGTTGTAATTGTAGGTATCCTTAAAATTAAATTAGCATATTTTTTTTCTCCCATCTATTCGAAAAGTGACGATTGGTTCGCACATAAAGTGTGAACACAAAGTAGGTCTTAGAAACCTACGGGCGAAAAATTGTTTTGAATTTGGAACATAAATATTTGCTTATAATTTTGCGACTACAGATATTGAATGCAAAATTGTGTATGAATAAAGTTACTGGCCATTCGGCCAAATAAATAAAGAAAAATTAAAATTCCCGAACAACGTCCCGTCTTCAACTCTATGGCGGATCAATATGGCGGATCGTCACGTCGTCAATGGTGCATTGTAAATTATTTACAAATAATTATTAAAGTAAAAAATATTTATTAACAACACGACTTTAACGAACTAAAAAAAGTATAAAATAATTGTGATCTTTATTGGTGTAATAATACTCTTGTAGGCCTCAAAACGAAAAACGCTAATAGAGTTCTATAATTATTATTTCCTCTACACTGAAGATTCAACTTTAGAATCCTTCGCTCCGCTCTGGATTCAAAATAGCGCCCTCGCCGTAAAAATATAACCTTGCGCCCTTGTCATAAAATCTATCTAATGAGGTATTTTTATTACACAATCTAAATACGCTCTACCTATAGTACCTATACGTGTTACAAAAAATACCAAAAAAAGAAACTTTTCATCAAAGGCATTTAATTAAGGGGGGCAAAGTTGACCAATTCATAAATATTCCCATCTCTAGTGATCAGCTGTGTCAAAGAATATTCGGACCTGATATGTAATTTTAGGTCAATTCGACTATTTTTACGGGTTACATACTATTTGTACCATAACATTGACATTATAACAATTAATTTCGAAAAGAAAAAAACTACAAATAAATAGAAAAAGATTTGTTAAATAATTGTTATGAAATAATTGACTAAATATTTCAAAATAATATGAATACGTAAACAAGATAATTATGTTTAAAAAAAATGTTTTACCTACACACTTGTATTTGATTGAAGTGGAGATGTCATCAAACTTGTTTGACGTCTTGGGCATCTGGGCCACTTCTCAATGCGTGTATTAGGTATGTAAGTGATAAAGTGAGTCGGCGACATCCGAGGCCCCTTGCCCGGGCACGGCAGCAGAGGGGGCCAATTACAGTCCATCACCCGCAATAGATACCCAATAGAAGTAATGGGGCTATGAATGCATAATGGCGCGCCGCCGCCGAGCGAGAACTCGCCGCAAGACGCAACTCGAGCCGCGCGGCCTGCAAACAGATACCCATTCAGAATAACTGCTGTCTAAATTCTCATGGTTGCCACCCAATTGCATGACTGGTTGAAGTTGAAACATCTTCTCACGTTAATTTTTTAATGACCGTGTTTTTTCCATCTCATAGTACTTATAAAGATCAAACACTTCGTGAGTAATTAAATATTGTAGCGCTGTACATAGATACCTACCTACTAGACAGGAAAGTATTGATCGTCGTGCTCGCTGAGACGTCGTCGTCGTGGTGCCTATAATTTATGCCGTTAAAGTGTTAATAATTCAACCGGAGCACGCAGCTCTACGATGACGACGCCGCCGTAAAACAATATTGCGTCCACCATCATCCGGCTGGTACGGGCGGGCGCGGGCGCGGGCGTGGGCGGCTCCATCAATCACTCGCCTGATAACACGAGCGCCCGACGGCAAAGAGTGCGTCTTAAATAACATTCAGCTATTGACCTTAAAAAGAGAACCAAAATGTATATTTAAAACGCTGATGTATATTTAACTCAATTAAAACGGTGACACTGGGCAGGCGCGCCGCGTTCCGCGTCAAGGTTTAATTAGCGGACTAGCGTCCGACGACCAGCTGATTCTAATACCAGCCAGCTGAGACAATACCGGTTGCTTTGTTATTAATTATGTTTTCCTATCTCTTAACTAGCCAGCCGTAAAGAGCTGCGAATCTGTCCAGTTGCTCCCGAGGGAAGGAAGCAGCCACGATGCTACGAGCTCTAAGAGGCTATTCTTTTCTACCGTAGTTATAGAAGAAAACGTTTTGTCTTAAATCTATTTAATTCAGAAACTTCAAAAACTAAACATTTAACTTGATAATGTGAAGCGTAGGTGGAGTCGGTATTAGATGTTTGCGGATGTCATAACCTAGAATGAGCTCTTTTTTCTCATGTCAAAACTTATCTTCCTAATTCAAATTAATCTAAGTGTTTACGGCGAGCAACAGCCAAAGAGGCAAAGAGGTATAGGTATGTACTCATACCTAACATAATGTTCAGATTGAAAAGCAAGGGCACTAGGCAACACTTCCTTAGGGCTTTGGTTTCGACATAAAATATAGATAGACGCATAGTAGATGCGTACTGCGTGTGAGCAGGGCCGGCACAGGGCCGCGGCCGGCGCGGGAGGGGGCAGACGCTCGCCCGACGCGCGCGTCTCTACCGGATTGCGGATGTCATAACCTAACCAACTCCACGACGTGATCCGCTGCGCCTCGCAACGACCAACTTACTGGACGAGTGGCAATGGCATACTAATCGGGTTAATTACGTTACATACAAAAATATTCATTAGTTTTCTCCAGCTAGGTATGGGCGATGCCTATGCTTGACCCTACCTTTAGAAATTGGTCTAGTTCCGGCCGTGACGCAAACGGCCCGAACAGGCGCCGTGACCTCGTCTCGTCCAGCAGCCAAACGGTAGAAAACTAAACTAATATGCAATATACTGAAATCCACTTTTTGAGTGCTGCTGACAATCAAGCAGAGCACCGCGGAAGAGCATGCGTCTACGAGTATGGCTGATGCGTATCGATTTCAGGGAGGTACGGTTTCTGTGTAGCAGAAATATTAAATGCATCCATCCATCTCCCTAATTACTTACGGGAGTGGGCACTAAGTTATAGTGATATAAAAACGAAAGCTCAGGTAATCTGTTACTTATCAGTATTATTTTGCAAATAAAAGTTTGTTACCTGAACACAATAAAAAAAAAAAGTGAACTCATCCATTAACACTAAAAGAGGTACAAAAAAAGAGATTCAACGTGCGCGCGCCTGATTTTTTCTCATCGTAGAGATTACTATCACCTATGCCACCTCCTCCACGAGATATAGTAGAGAGGCCAATTCGTAGAAACTAGCTTATTTTCGATTTTCGTTGGACTGGAAAGGTTTATACCGACAAGTGGTATCGTTGGAATCAGCGTGATTTACTGATTACCAAAACGCATATTGTCGCTTTCTAAAATGGTGGAACAAGTAGTTATGACGTAACAAAGATGGCGGCCGGGCCTATTCTATTTACGCTATGTTTAGATAACGACTGGGCCGATTTACTCAAACAGGGTTTCAAATTAAAGATAATTAAATTAACTTTATTTCATTCTAAAAATTCAATAATGTAAACCTAAAACCAAATGAAATATTTTCAAAAAACTACATTTTGTAAAATCAAACAATTTTTCATGTGAGCAACTCGGAAACCGTTAGGATTATGGAAATTTAACTTATTATAAAAAATATAGTTACATTTATCAGCTTTTTAATAAACCTTAAATAATTGAAATCGAGCTATAAACAACGGAACTGCAGTCGACTAAGTGAACGTGGGTAGCGCCGAACTGACTATGGTTCTTAGATTTTGGTACGAATAATCTTGAAAATAACGTAACAAAACGGGTAGAATCACAGCAAAATAAAAAAGTAGAACAGGCAACATATCTTTTATTCATATCATGGCACTAGTTTTAACTCTTAGTTTTAACTATTTGCCAGTCAAAAAAGTTTTTCTTCATTTTACTGCGAACTAACTTCAAAAATTCTCGTAACAAATAACGCTTCGTATCATATCGAAATAAAACTCTTCGTACTTGCACGTACTTGCGTTATATTTCAAAACAAAAGATTCAATGGTACTGGTC
Organism: Carpatolechia fugitivella; assembly: GCA_951230895.1. Taxonomy (NCBI): domain Eukaryota; kingdom Metazoa; phylum Arthropoda; class Insecta; order Lepidoptera; family Gelechiidae; genus Carpatolechia; species Carpatolechia fugitivella. The sequence goes on along the minus strand of OX579662.1, from coordinate 16,066,719 downwards.
TGTACTGATTGACATTTGAGTGTAAATGGACGCACTCGAGGTAGAGGCAGGTCTCTTACGTGCGAGAGTGTACAGCCGCTATTATATTTTTTACATCGCCAACACTGAGACCGATTAATTCCAGGGAATTCCTGCACCGTGATCTTTGGCGTTTGTCGCTTCTTTCATTTGAAATCATTGGTTACAAGAGGTTACAAGTTGACACGAATAAAAACTATTACCGTTTATTTTGTGTTCAAAATGTATATAGAACCTGTGTGTAGTGTAAATGTGCCCTAAAGACCATCTTACATTTAAATTGGAAATTGTGTCTCATTTGTATTTAAAAAAGCAAAATGGATTTAAGTAAAGCCACTCAAAGCGGATTAGATCGATGGAATCCTTTAATATTCGCAAGAATTGTAATGATTTTAATCAATTAGCCCATTGCAGACCACTGCTGGACGTAGGCCTACTCAAGGGCACGTCAAAGCGCATGATCACCCGCTTTCCTCATCCAGCCACCACCAGCGACCTTCCTCAGGTCATCAGTCCACCTGGCAGGGGGGCGTCCCGCACTACGTTTCCCGAGATGTGGTCTCCATTCGAGAACCCGTCTGCTCCAACACTCGTCGGTTCTGCGACAGACGTGGCCAGCCCATTGCTACACTCCTGGACGATATCAACGATATCAATGATATCCGTTCCAGTCTATGGTTTTAAAGACGTCCTCCAGTGCGTTGGAGAATAGTTTCGGAGAGATGTCATCCCCCTGTCTCACTCCTCTGAGCACTCGATGGGTTTTGTCTTATGACTCTGTACTTGGACGGACATCGACGCCATACTGTACAGGCTTATCATCAGTACCTCCACGTACCGCCAATCGACTTGGAATTGCTACAAGGATTCCAGAACAGTCCAGGTTTCAATGGAGTCGAAAGCTTTCTTGTAGTCCACAAATGCTAGACGCAGCGGCTGATTATACTCTTGCGACTTCTGTATAACCAGTCTCACTGTATGGAAGTGGTCTACGGTACTGAAACCTTTTCGAAACCCAGCCTGTTCCGGAGGCTGGAAGGCGTCAAATCTTGCGGCGAGACGGTTTGTGAGGACTCTCGAAAACAGCTTATAGACGTGGCTTAAGAACGTGATTGGTCTAAAGTTTTCAGGAGAGAATTGTCTCCTTTCTTGAAAAAAAAAAAACAGCCCACCCTGCTCTCTATTTACGCCTTTGGGGTAGTTCCATTGGCTATGACGGAATTAAATAGCCCCTTTAGCTTTCTCAGTACTGCCGGTCGATTGCGTAAACGGACTTGCTTTGCTTGGAGCGGGTTTGAAGACCGCCAGCGGCTTTCAAGCGATCGCGTAAGGAGCAAGCCAAGTCAACGAAGACGATTACAAGTGAATATTTTTACTCTTTGTCCCCAAGACGATTACCGTCCCAAAAGTTAGACAATTCCTACAATCGGAATCGGAATACCGTTCAACTTGCTTGAAGCCAAGCCAAGTGAACGAAGCAAGCTCGACTTACGCGATCGAGGCCCTGGAGTACCTCCTGTTTTGAGAAGCTCGGAAGTGATTCCGTCTTCGCCAGGAGCCTTCCCATTGCTGTTTGAGAGTTCCCTCAGTTTCGTCTTCATCTACGTCTGGGAGATCTTCAGTGAAGTGGCGTGTCAGTGTGGCTCTTGGGTCGTTCGCGTCAGGCGGAGGCTTTGCGGCATGCGAGGCATATAAACGACCATAAAAGTCTTCGAATTCGGCGAGGATTTCTGAAACTAATGTGACGATTTTGCCTTCCGAATTTTTACACACAATTTCCAATTGTGTGATGGTCTTTGGGCCACACTTACACTACATACAGGTGCTGTATCCATTTTGATTAAACAAAATAAACGCTAATAGTTTTTATTCGTGTCAATACTTGTAACTTCTTGTAACCAAGGGCGCATTCCGAATCAGACTTTCAGCACTGTCAGCGATCAGAAAAGCAAAAAATGTATGGCTGATAGTGATTCGGAACGCGATTACGGGTACTTTAATCGATTTCAGCGCGTCTCGGAACGCAGGGAACATACTTTCAAATGAATGAAGCGACAAACGCCAAAGTTCACGGTGCAGAAATTTCCCGGAATGAATCGGTCTGAATGTTGGCGATGTAAAAAATATAATGGCGGCTGTACACTCTCGCACGTGAGAGTAAGTAAGTAACACTTTATTGCATAACACATATGGGACATATAAAGAAGACATTATTATAAAATGTGCGCAAAGGCGGCCTTATCGCTAATAGCGATCTCTTCCAGACAACCTTTCTTTTTATAGAGGAACAGTGTACGGAAACGGAGTAGTAAGTGCGTGAAGGAAATGTACAGTTACTTTAACCTATAACTATGATATATAGACAAATATAATAAATATATAAATACAATATACAATACATAGCATAATACATACACATATTATATACATATACACACAAATATATATACAAACAGATATACTTACATATGCAATATATACCTTCATAGGTACTTAAGTCAAAGTCAAAGTAAAAATATTTTATTCGAATTAAGATTTTTACAAATCATTTTTCGACGTCAAAGCTATCATGGATGGCACGTTCACTACCAGTGTACGCCCTCTGTGGAGAAGAACGGCCAGAAGAAACTCCACAGGAATTGTATCTTTTGTACTTTTCTTTTAAATATATAAAGAATCATACATGAGTCATAATTACAATCTACTCCGTTGATTTGGAACAACAGTTGACCAGACGTTTTTATCATCTAAGTAATCATTTATCGTATAATAGGCCTTAGAACATAAAATAGTTTTAATTTTAGCTTTAAATTGGCTATCGGACAGATTTATAATATCATCTGGTATTTTATTATAGAAGCGAATACAGTTCCCCATGAATGAATTATTAACTGTGCACAGTCTAAACTTTGGGTGCGCTATTTTATTTTTATTTCTAGTATTTATATTATGTATATCAGAATTCTTAGGAAATAGCATTGTGTTCTTCCGGACATACAAGATGTTTTCAAATATGTACTGTGTGTGAGGATACTGTGAGGATATCAATTTCTTTAAACAATTCCCTTAGGGAATCGCGACCACGCAATTCATATATGGAACGTATCGCCCTCTTCTGTAACACAAAGATGTTATTTATGTTAGCAGCTTGACCCCACAATAAAATTCCGTAGGACATAATGCTGTGAAAATAGCCGAAATATAAAAGTCTGGCAGTAGCAACGTCAGTCAGTTGACGAATCTTTCTGACTGCGTATGCCGCCGAGCTGAGCCTTGCGGATAACGCATTTAAATGAGGGTCCCATTGTAACCTTGCGTCGATAGTGATCCCCAAGAAAACTGTTTCATTTCCATATTGCAAATTTTCGTTATTCAAGACAATAGCTAAGTTGTTGTTCCTTACATTAGGCAATTAAAATTTTATACATTTTGTTTTCTTGGGATTCAACATTAAATTATTTGTCGTAAACCAATCATGGATCTGGGAAAGAGCGTCATTTACTTCGTCAATATCTTGATTATGTCTGCTAGCTTTGAAAATTAGAGAAGTATCATCAACAAATAACACTATACTAGATCGGTTTTGTACCATAAAAGGCAGGTCATTTATATATACTAAGAATAGGAACGGTCCAAGAATTGAGCCCTGTGGCACGCCGATTTTTAAACAATATATAGCTAGACAAACAAGAAAACAATATATAAAATAATACCTACATACTACGATTAAATTCGTAGCCTACCTACATACATACATATATGAATACATACACACGCTAAGTATAAAAATAGATGTATAATGAGAAATAGAGGAGATTAAGCGATTAGCAAACAAGTTGTTATTAGCGTCAAAAGATGTTGATATACCTTCAATTTGAAGGTAGAAATAGATTCCGACAAACGTATTTCTTGTGGTAAAGCATTCCACAAATGTGTAGATTGCACAGTAAAGGACTCTTTATAATACCCAGACTTAGAGAACGGTGCCTTTCACAAATTATCACTCTTGGATCGCAAAGATCGAGCATGCTCATCCCCAAGAAAATGAAATCGCTCAGCCAGGTAGGGTGGTGATACTGGACTACTCAAAATATTGTACACCAGTGCAAGAATATGAGCGACGCGTCGATCTCTTATAGATAACCAGCCCAGTTGCTTTCGGTATTCAGACACGTGGTCGAACTTGCGCAACCCAAAGACAAACCTAATACATACATTCTGGAGGCGCAGGAGTTCATTTAAAAGATTCTCATTGAGGTCCAAATAGCATGCGTCAGCATAGACCAATATAGGGAGAAGGAGGGATTGCGCAAGTTCGATCTTGGTCTTCACCGGCAGCAGGTTTTTCCACCTTCTCAATGACCCAAACGCAGCGAACACTTTACGGCTCACTTCAGAGACCTGAGGGGACCAAGATAAAGTAGAATCTAACAAAACGTCAAAATTTTTTACAACTTTGCTGTACGGTAGCGGTGTATTAGCGAACACCACGGGAGACAGTTGACTGAAGTCAATTCGCATAAGCTGCTTAGAACCACCGATAATAATAACCTACGATTTATTAGGGTTGACTGTAAAGCCATGCGATCGGCTCCAATTTAAAATAGCTGTAAGGTTATTATTAATCAAGTTTATGCCTGAATCAAGATCATTCACAGACACCCGCGTATAAACTTGGAGATCATCAGCGTAAAGATGATAGTCAGAGGAAAGGAGCGGAGTAAGAAAGTTAATAAAGATGGAGAACAGAAGTGGGGAAAGGACACCACCCTGGGGTACACCAGCAGCAATATTGCAGAAGGAGGAAGTTTTACCATCTACACGAATACACTGTCGCCGATCAGTCAAATAACTGTTAAACCAGCTTATACCGTAGGAGATACATTAAGTGACCGCAGCATAGCAAGAAGGATGTCAAAGTCAACGGTATTGAAAGCATTGCTAAAGTCAAGTAGCACACAGATGGAAAGAAGCTGCTCCGACATCCCCAAGCATATATCGTCCGTAACCTTAATGCCATCAAAAACATAACTTGTAAAAAAACCAAGTCTCGCACGCAACTTAGTCTACCGTAAAAAGTTGTGAGATCCATGTAATACCAAGTCGGTTAATTTATTCAGTCCCTACTTAAGAGTCCTTCTGTCTTAAGTTATTACGTAATTAGGTCACCTAACAACATCTTATAGTGACCAGATCAATATTAAAAATCTCTTATGTTTTAAATAAATACATAGATTGACCTGGCAATCGCATGAAAACACAATGTATCTCACAAGTAATACATTATTATATTAAATTTGATTGTTTAGTGCGATTGCCAAGTCAATCTATGTATTTATCGCATGAAAACATAATGTATCTCACAATTAATACATTATTATATTAAATTTGATTGTTTAGTGCGATTGCCAAGTCAATCTATGTATTTATTTAAAACATAAGAGATTTTTAATATTGATCTGGTCACTATAAGATGTTGTTAGGTGACCTAATTACGTAATAACTTAAGACAGAAGGACTCTTAAGTAGGGACTGAATAAATTAACCGACTTGGTATTACATGGATCTCACAACTTTTTACGGTAGACTAAGTTGCGTGCGAGACTTGGTTTTTTTACAAGTTATGTTTTTGATGGCATCTCATTTCTTTTTGTAGATCGCATGAAAACACAATGTAAAAATGCACACCTACGCTCCACCTATCCTACACCTACCCTACACCTACCCTACACCTACTCTACACTTACCCTACACCTACCCTATACCTACCCTACACCTACATACACCTACCCTACACCTAACCTACACCTACCCTACACCTACCCTACACCTACCCTATACCTACCTACACCTAACCTACACCTACTCTACACCTACCCTACACCTACCCTACGCCTATCCAACACCTATCCAACACCTATCCAACACCTATCCAACACCTATCCAACACCTACCCTACACCTACCCTACACCTACCCTAAATCTACCCTACACCTACCCTACACCTACCCTACACCTACCCTACACCTACCCTACACCTACCCTACACCTACCCTACACCTACCCTACACCTACCCAGCACCTCTTATTCAATTATATTCCATTATACAGGTACACTGATTCATTTACTGCAAATGTAACTTTGTAATCCTATATAATGCCCCAAGATTTATATGGGATTACAAAGTTATCTACCAGATGATGTATCTAGAAAACTGGGCTGAAATTGCAAAATGTTTTAGTTTTTCCTTGGTTTATATACTAAACACTAATTCCATTCTAAATTTGAAGCTTCTATGTCTGCTAGAAGTGCCTTAGAGTTTTGATGATCGGTCAGTGAGTGAGTGACAAAATAAAGAAACTTTGACTAGTTATAATTCATAAACTACTGGTTCAAATTGATTGAAATTTGAAATATACCGTATTTATACAATGCCTGCTTGGTTACTGAAAACTCAGGCTTCTAGTTTTATCCACAACGAAGTTATAGGGGGGTCGAAAATGGCCTGAACTGCTTCGAGAAAAGTATGGTACGGCCGTGCCGCTTTTTTGCTCGACTTGGCGGGGGCACTGCCGTGCCCCCAGATAAGGGCAGTAACTGTACTGTGTCCCGGGCGGAAACCCGACTGGTAAGGTAAGGACTGAGGAGTGAATTCTCATTGACATAAAAATACACAAGGCGTTCTAGGACTTTTGACAAAAAGGGTAGAATAGAGATTGGACGATAGTGGGCTAAAGAAGTAGGATTGTTGATTTTGGGAATAGAAATAACAGCGGCTTGACGTCAACAACTGGGAAAAGTGCCTGATTGGAGTGAGTGGTTGAAAATATGGCAGAGTACTGGAACAACTATAGGAAGAGATAAAATTATCATTTGACGGCTAATCCCGTCACTACCCTCGGCATCAGACTTAATAGCAAGTATATTTTTCTCATCCTCACGCTCCGACACAGGTTTAAAGCATAGAGGGGGATGAAGAGGGGGTGTCCTAGAGGATAGCGAGTTCAAAGTAGCCCTTTTAATAGTCATAGGGACGGGTAAAACGGAAGTAAAGTGGCGATTAAGAGTATCAATATCAACAAGGTTAGGAGATGATGAGGAATTGTGTTTACCTATACCCAAAGATTTTAGGAATGACCACACTTTAGCCGGTCTACCATTCTTTACAGAAGAGTGGATGTGACGACGTTGAGCATCACGACACAGTCTGCTGCATCGGTTACGAAGCTCTTTGTACGCGCTAAAATTAACGTCAGATGGATTAATTCGGTACTTTACCTTAGCAGCATTCCGTTTAGACATAACAGCTTTTATTTCATTTGTGAGCCAGGGTGCAGGAAGATGCTTTAGTTTAACAGGGCGAAGAAGTGGCGACCTGCCTCTGCCTCGAGTGCGTCCATTTACACTCTCATGTCAATCAGTACAGACCAGTACCATTGAGTCTTTTGTTTTGAAATATAACGCAAGTACGTGCAAGTACGAAGAGTTTGATTTTGATACGATACGAAGCGTTATTTATTACGAGAATTTTCGAAGTTAGTTCGCAGTTTTTTTTTTAAGAAAATTTTTTTGACTGGTAATTAGTTAAAACTAAGAGTTAAAACTAGTGCCATGATATGAATAAAAGATATGTTGCCTGTTCTACTTTTTTATTTTGCTGTGATTCTACCCGTTTTTAACCGACTTCAAAAAAGGAGGAGGTTCTCAATTCGTCTGTATTTTTTTTTTTTTTATGTATGTTATTAGATATCTCCGCCAATTGTTAACCGATTTTAATAATTCTTTTTTCATTCAATTGAATTTACTTTCGAGGTGGTCCCATATTAATTTCGTAAAGATCTGATGGTGGAACATGAGGTAAAACTTGGAAATTCCTCAACGGAATGTAGCATTCGCGTCGTTATTTGTCTATTCTTTTAGTCATATCTCAGTCAGTTTTGAACCGATTTTAATGATTCTTTTTTCATTCGATAGAACGTGCTTTAGGGATAGATCCATACCAATTTTGTTAAAATCTGATGATGGAATAAGAGATAAAAGCAGAAACTCCTCAACCAGTGATAGCAACACGCATCGCGCGCGATACCGTTTGTGGTGGAATGTTGCTAGGCAACGAAATAAATTTGTTTTGTCAGTTTGCTGAAAATCTACGTTTCCCTTGTTCCATTTATTCGATTTTATCACATTATTGGCGACCGTGACAGGACAAGAACCTGCAATCTTCGGATATTGTTTTGGAAATCACAAATAATTTAGCTTCTATGGCCGAGTGGTCGAGTGTTTTAATCTTTTTACGGAGGTTTCGGGTTCGAATCCCGGTGAAGACACTCTTAAACGAAAATGTCCTTGTGAGACTATCTCCAGTTTAGTTGAGACATTGCTGCCTGAATCACCCGATTGTCTGAAAAGAAAGATTATTCCGTGCTTCGGAAGGCACGTTAAGCCGTGTGTCTCGGCTCTAATACCTACAGAAGGCGTCGTTACTCGAGCTAAGTCAGTGGGTTTTGACAAGGGCCCAGTACTATATTAATTGTGTAACAGGGTGTGTGAGGTTGGTTGTCGACCTTACAATCCACAATATGAAGAAAAAGAAGAAGCCAGCCTACGTTCACTATCTGTAATCAACTAACGATAGACTTTCAAGATACCATCTCAAACCTGAAACTCCTTACGAATAGCCCAAGTATCGGGGTAAACTGTAAGCTTAAGGGAAGAATCGTGCTCGTCCATACAAAAAGAGAAAACGTTTTTCCACTTCTATATATATTTTCCAATCTCCATGATTTTTTAGTATGTTATTGACACAATGAATGACTAGGTTTATAGTTTTTGCTTTTTTCAAAATTCGCAATAGATTCAAACTTATATAGGCGCCTCAAGTAACGTAATTTTTTTTTATTAAAACTGTGTCAAAGTGATTTGTTGAAATTTAGTAATTGGAAACCGTTTTCTCCCGAAGTGGGAATTTCATCAAGAAAAGTATCTATTGTCGGCGAGCTGCAACGCTCTCGCTCTCTCTCTCCTGGGGGTATGAGCGCACGAGCGATAGCAAATGTTTTCCTAAATACCTATTTCGTTAGGATCGCGAAGCTATTCTTTCCTCTTAGCATTGTCAGTTTAGTGGCCAGTTGGACTACTAAATGACCTCTTACTTCGTAGCCTCTTACCCAGTATAACTTATGTTATTTTAGAAACTATTATATAAACAACTAAACGCGGTTGCAAAGCACGAAAGACGCAGTCTAAACTAAGCAAATACCAAAAATATAATATCTTTGTACTGAAACTGTTAAATAACAAAACCTAGCTTTGGATAATGAAGAAAAATAATAGAAAATGTGTCGCGTTAGGATTAATTACTTACATAAAATATATTGAATACAACACTGAAAATCATAAAATAAAAATAATTTATGTACAAAATTCTAAATATTTACTTAATACACTACCTATCTATTTAATTGAGGATATTGGCAATATTTTTTTTCATGTTCCATCTGGAATGTTATTTTATTTGTTACTTTTTAGTGGAGATAAACATATAAGGCAATTTGAAGGAGGTTTCTATTTTTTTGTTAAAATTATTTTTGTTACGTTATTTTCAAGATTATTCGTACCAAAATCTAAGAACCATAGTCAGTTCGGCGCTACCCACGTTCACTTAGTCGACTGCAGTTCCGTTGTTTATAGCTCGATTTCAATTATTTAAGGTTTATTAGAAAGCTGATAATTTTTGATGAAAAGTTAAATTTCCATAATCCTAACGGTTTCCGAGTTTCTCACATGATAAAAAATGTTTGATTTTACAAAATGTAGTTTTTTGAAAATATTTCATTTGGTTTTAGGTTTACATTATTGAATCTTTAAAATAAAATAAAGTTCATTTAATTATCTTTAATTTGAGACCCTGTTTGAGTAAATCAGCCTAGTCGTTATCTAAACATAGCGTAAATAGAATAGGCCCGGCCGCCATCTTTGTTACGTCATAACTACTTGTTCCACCATTTTAGAAAGTGACAACATGCGTTTTAGTAATAAGTAAATCATGCTGATTCCAACGATACCACTTGTCGGTATAAACGTTTCCAGTCCAATGAAAATTAATAATTTTCAACTTGTCCTCTCTACTAATAAATGAGGTCTACGAAAGTCTCGAAGATGCGCTATGAAATATTTGATATTGAGCTATATGAAATATTTGAGCAATAAATTGAGATCATGCCTGCCTGCCTACTACTATTTATATATTCTGTGCCTGTGCACTAAAATTACTTGGGAAGATGCATTGCAACGCAACCGACCCGCATGTATCAGCTACCTGTCTCTCATCTTTAGGTGCGATGCATTGCAAGGCAAGCGACCCGCATGTATCAGCTACCTGTCTCTCATCTTTAGGTGCGATGCATTGCAACGCAACCGATCCGCTTGTATCAGCTACCTGTCTCTCATCTTTAGGTGCGATGCATTGCAAGGCAAGCGACCCGCATGTATCAGCTACCTGTCTCTCATCTTTAGGTGCGATGCATTACAACGCAACCGATCCGCTTGTATCAGCTACCTGTCTCTCATCTTTAGGTGCGATGCATTGCAACGCAACCGAACCGCATGTATCAGCTACCTGTCTCTCATCTTTAGGTGCGATGCATTGCAACGCAACCGACCCGCTTGTATCAGCTACCTGTCTCTCATCTTTAGGTGCGATGCATTGCAACGGATCCGATCCGCTTGTGTCAGCTACCTGTCTCTCATCTTTAGGTGCGATGCATTGCAACGCAACCGACCCGCTTGTATCAGCTACCTGTCTCTCATCTTTAGGTGCGATGCATTGCAACGCAACCGACCCGCTTGTATCAGCTACCTGTCTCTCATCTTTAGGTGCGATGCATTGCAACGGATCCGATCCGCTTGTGTCAGCTACCTGTCTCTCATCTTTAGGTGCGATGCATTGCAACGCAACCGACCCGCTTGTATCAGCTACCTGTCTCTCATCTTTAGGTGCGATGCATTGCAACGCAACCGACCCGCTTGTATCAGCTACCTGTCTCTCATCTTTAGGTGCGATGCATTGCAACGCAACCGATCCGCTTGTATCAGCTACCTGTCTCTCATCTTTAGGTGCGATGCGATATAATTCCTTGTGTAGAAGAAAGTTATGTTAAATGTATGAAGCAGAGCTAGAACTCGTAATTACTGCGATCTCCCGTCGCGCTGCCTACGCACATACCTAACTAGTTTTTGTGTTAAAGTTAAATGTATGAAGCAGAGCTAGAACTCGTAATTACTGCGATCTCCCGTCGCGCTGCCTACGCACATACCTAACTAGTTTTTGTGTTAAATGTATGAAGTAGAGCTAGAACTCGTAATTACTGCGATCTCCCGTCGCGCTGCCTACGCACATACCTAACTAGTTTTTGTGTTAAATGTATGAAGCAGAGCTAGAACTCGTAATTACTGCGATCTCCCGTCGCACTGCCTACGCACATACCTAACTAGTTTTTGTGTTTTCAAAGGAATGAGTTATTTTACCCGCTCATTTCCATCCTACTTGAAATATTGCCAGAGACGAATGAGGTTATTTTGCGACACAATAGTCTTTAGAATTCGTACTATTGTTATGTATGGCTTCAGAATTAAACTTATTGCCATGGAAAGGAGATTAGGATTCGTCTCGACAATTTGTGGTCTGTACAAGTAGTACAAGTACAAAGCGATATCGTCGTGGCGCGACTGAAGCAGCCCTGGGGGCGACCCTCGCACGCTCGGCGCACCATACAAGCACGCACACCGTCATGCCGACACTATAATATTAAAAAAATGCAATAATAATATAACACTTAATCGAATCGAATTTGTAAATTGTGTTCGCGAGTTTTGACTGTTGGGGCCGTGCGTGAGAATTCGCCTTTAAAAACCAAAAATGAATCGCCAGCCGGCGGCGGGCAGACCGCGCCCCGCGCCCCGCTCCCGGCGAAAGGGCGAGACGGCCTCGAGACTCGAACCGAGAACCGTTCAGGCGACTGCGAGCACGTTCGATTATAATAGACTGGAGGATAATTACACCGCGCGCGCGTGAACGCTACGTTAACGTAACGTGGCGTAGCGTAGCCCTGACCTCCCCCTCGCAACCCGCACCCCTCCAGTCCGCGGGGCCTCTTCTTTCCTGGAGCATTCTTCGTCCACTCATTGCAATTCACATTTGACTAGCTTTAAAATCATCCATTTTTATCGGAATAGTAGGTACCTACCTATCTATAGTAAAATTCAATAGCTCCATTCAATATAAGGTGAATCAAAAACATTCAAGAGAACTCGGTATAGAAAGAAGACAGTATCTCATCTAGAAGTAAGTTTTTGTATTCTGATAAATAAGACTAGATACTAGTGGCTCTGTGAGCTGTAGTAGACCTCGCAAGTCTGTATATCTTTTCTCTTTTTCTTTTTCTTTTATGTCACTTATTTAAGATGTGTTTATGTGCTGTGAAGTATCACTAATAATAAATAAATAAATAAATATTTATTCTTATTTTTTCTCCACAAACATCCCCGATTTTTTTTTGTTTTGTTATTATTATTATTTTTTAATTTTATTTCATTGTTTTTTTTATTGGTTCAGAAATGTGACCTGGAAAACAGAACGGTCACATCAACTCACAAGAAATGTCAAGACTCGCGAGATCTACAGCTCACGTAGCCACTAGTTCATTTTATTGTAGCCCAGAAGCTGCCACACGCTGCTGGCCGCACGATGTAGAATAGAAATATGGTAGCGTGGCGTGGCAGGGAAACAGGGTCCAGTCCAGAATAAACGTACAAAATGGGTAATTATTGCACAAACAAAGACTCACAGAGAAAGAAAGCTCACAGAGCCACTAGTTTGTAGATATATGGATACAAAGAAATGGGAAATTCTAATTTATCCTCGCAACCTCTATAAATGCAATGCGCGCCGCCTTTACCACTGTATCTGTGAAATGGCCAAAATTGGAACTATTGCTAATAAGTTGGTAGGTTGGTTGGTATGGGAATAATTTATTTTCCTATAATAATCCTTTCTGAATCCTATCCAAAGTCCGATCCTAATTTATTATTTTATAATACATATTCGTTTCCTCGGTTTACTCGCGCCATCTGATGGAAAACTTTCAGACCACGAAAAAAATCTGAAATTTAAATTTCTTTCATTTTTGTATTTAAATAACTAAAAATGAAAGAATAAAAAAAGAAAATAACAAATAAAAATTGAAACAAACGAAAAAAGAACAAAGAAATAAAAAAAAATATCTGTCGAGATTCGAACGGCAACCTCGCGGTGGTGTCCCGACTGAGCCAAAATTACCTTTCTATTTCAATGATATCGCGTATCAATTCTTTTAAGCCTGAAAATACGAGGAAATCTATTTTTTCTAAAAATTAAACGTAGCTAGATCGATTTATCGCTTCCGAAACTAAACTGCGCAGCCGCTTCCGAGATTCTTATTATTATATCTGGCCGTTGTCCTGCCATTTTTACCAACATCTACCCTACACCTACTCTACACCTACCCTACACCTAACCTAACCTACCCTACACACTCTACACCTACCCTGCACCTACCCTACACCTAATAATTTTGGTGATTCATTTTTATATTATATAGATAACAATAATAAAAAATTTACTAAAGTGGTGTTGGTGGTGGTGTGGTGGTGGTGGTGGATTTGAAGTGATCATACTTCATCATCAGCTCGTATACGTCCCCCGTCAAGGATCAACATGATCGATTAAGTAACAGAAATATTGTTTAGATCTGACAACATAACTTAGTAGGTTGGGGCCTTGTGAAAACTTAAATCGAATTTCCTGATAATGTTCACTCACACCTCAGTTAGCTGTTTTTCGATCCATGCCGTGTATGGCTCCAGTTAGATAATTAATTTCTGTTTTATGGAGACTATTTTTCTGATTGATAGAGCTGAAGGTAGTATTTCAAAATTCCAAACAATGTTCTTATTGTTACTCTCAGGATCAGCTAGTAAGATGACACAAGCATGACGTGGCTGATGTTGACATAATATATTTTTCATTACTCATACTCTGAAAGTAGTTCGGAAGTTGCCTGAGGAGCGGATTGAAAGTAATACTTTTCAGCCCGGAAGGAGAATCACTTTCAACTGACAGCTGTCATTCATTCATTCATTTTCATTCATTCTGGCAAATTATTAAAAAAAACTGGTTCTAATTTCGCATTACTATTGAACTATGTTCCATCTTTCTATACAGCCACTCAGTTACAGCGCAATGTTAAATTGAAATAACATAAAGTTAAGTATTAATTAAAGAATACATATTTTTTAAATGACTTTATTATAATTAACTTTCAACAATTTCTTTAAAATAAAATAGATTTGGGCAAAATATTTAACATTTTTCAATGATGGAAATTAAAAATAATGCCTCAAAAGCTGGCCCGGCCACAGCAAAAGATAAAAAATAGGCGGGAAAGCAACAATCCGATTATCATTTGTTTCTCGAGTTGTAGGGTCTTGTTTACAATGATGAGTTCATCTGATTCAGATATGGAAGTCACTCATTTTTTCTTTAGCTAATTCGTGTTTTTATTTTTACTTTCCTTGTATTCGTAATGAAAAGCACAGTGTTTACCTCTGGTTAAAGACTTATTTAGTGCCTCGAACTATTAGGGCCTGAGCGTCTCGGCGCTAAATAAGTTACTTTCACCCCTCGTATAACAATGTACTATTTCATACACCTTGCTCGAAAATTGAACTTACGAAGGCAGTAAACTGTGCGGTAAATGCGTTTTACTGCGCTAGTGCGATTTTATTACAATTTTTTTTTAATTCCTACAGTCTTCAAAATTATTATTCAGCCAGAATCATTTTGACTATTAAAAATATTTAAATCGATTCATACAAACAGAAAAGTAGGTATTTAATATTTTTATATTTCAATAAATTGTAACAAAAATATTATCAGCCAGTAATATTTTAATTATAAAATAAAATTATCTAATAAAGAATCAATTAGTAGAGGCTGAATGTCCGCCAGAACCTTTTCTCCGTAATTATGCTTAGAAAAAAGAAACATACTATTATATTATGTTGTAGTTGGCGCCTACAATTTTCTTTTAATTGTTTTACATTGAATGTTGTTTTAGGAGTGATTAAGTGTTGATATTTAATGATAAATGTGAATAGTAAGGATACTCAAACTGCGCGCGATAAAGGTTAGATTTTACAACTTCTACATGATCAATTTTACTTGTAGTAGTATCATAGCTTTTGTAGGGTACTATTTACCTTTCTTAACCATTTCAATTTAATTATTTTATTTACTATCAGTGTTCTCACAAGTGTATTGAAAAACGTCGTACAATACACGGATCTTAGGTTTTATAACAAACTCGTGACATTATAAACCCTCGTCTGCGTCTTGGGCTTACAAAAGTCACCTCGTTTGTAATATGCCACCTACGATCCTTGTATCGTAATGTACTATTACTGGTGAAGATATGTTTTGGTTATATTTTACTTTTACTATATCACACACTAATACTAATATTATTACGAGTATAAATGTGAAAATATATTTGGATGTGAAGATGTTTGTTCCGCCTTCACGCTTAAAGTACTCAACGGATTTTGATGAAACTTGGAATAGAGATAGTTTGTAATTTGGATTGACACAGGCACTTAAGTGGAGGAGGCTCATAGTCCAACAGTGGACTGTAACAGGCCGTTGATGTTGATGATACTGCCTCCAACTCAGAATCAGCTATGTTGCTTTGTAAATCTTATCTCACTAAGGAAAAGTTACGTATACCACAAGCTTCGTGTTGGAATATAATTAACGTTCCCCCGTGTCAAATTACAAATTGAAAGGCATCTTGAACGGCGCGGCGGCTCGTCGTAGTGGGAACAAAAAACCAAATTATTTTTGTGAGGTCTTCCTTTGTCGAACCATTGTCACCATTGCGTAGCTGTAATAAGACGAAGTACAAAAAGATTGTCACAAAGTTCCCACAATGGCGACACGATAACAGAAGGGAAAGAAATTTAATCAGGAGAGTGGCGATTAAACCCGATACGGGATCAAAGTTGCTCAGTGGAGCGACGCTCGGTGATTTCTTACAAAAAGCTGGCCACTGCCTTCTAAAGGTAGCTGAGGGCAGGGGCGTGCACAGGGTTTAGGGCTAGGGTAGGCACTAGTAGGCAGGCAGGTATAATAAGGATAAAAAAGCACTTACCAAAAAATTTCATGAATTAGGTTATTACTGTATTGTGTTGACCGGCGACCCGTGGTGTGGTGTTTCCATGCAAAGTGATGTAATGTAAGTTTGGCCACCTCAAGTATCTAACCAGGTGATTGAATATTTTGAACAAGTCACACTAGAAGATACCCGAAATGGCCTTGAAAAAGGCCTTGTTTTTTTTTGTTATTAACTTTTTTGTTATAACGCACAATTGACAAAATAAATTAACGGTATGATACTACAACTTTGTTTCTATTTATAAATTAAATCTACGCGCCTATCTTTGAGCAAATATTTTTGCAATACGTCATCGTAAAACGCAGGTGATCGTTTTACATCAATTAGGAGCTGTTTTTCAATAGAAATCATAGAAAGAGCTGCGAGTCTTTGTTGCCCCTGGTGGTTTTCGACTTTTCGTGCTTTTTGGCCGCGTTAGTAAAGTTATTCAAATCGACATAGCCAGCGTCGTTCCAAACGTTCAAAGAAGTGCAGAATAAAGTACACGGAAAACAAAACAAACTATTGGTGTGTACACAACCTGTTAACCAGTTGAAAGTCTCGTAAGATTTAATTTGAAAATGACGAGTTGCATTACCCTTCCTTTGAGTTAAATGCAACTCGAGTACACACCTTCCTCTATGAACGATATTCGCCTTAGCTTCAAAATTACACGTTGCAAATCCACCTTTTTTCAGTTTAAACAAACACGGCCCGTCGGCACAAAGTTCACAGCGATTACTCATTGTTATTAAAGTAATTTACTAACACAAAAAGCACTAATTGCTCAAAAAACCAAAGAAAAACACAAAAACTTAAAAAATCACTGCGCGTCACAACAAGAAAGGTAAACAATATGGCGATTCCAAATTCCGCAATGAAAAAAGTGATTAAAATATTGTTTTTACCCAATTCAGCATTGCGCGCTTTATTCATAATGCGTCTTGAGACTATTAAAGCTTTAAAGCGACCGACGCCCCCACCGCTCGCGAGCTCGCGAAGCGTCGCGGTGCTGAGGTGGCTGAGAGTTGTGATTGGTCGTCGTATTTCTGTCGCCAACTTCGCGCCTGCGCACTGGCTGACATGCGCCTCGCGCGGCGCGCAATTTTTGGAACTCGGGAACGCTTTACATCGGTGCGTTATAAGGGAATGACTTGTACTAAGATCTATTTACGCCACCGATGTTCCTTCGACGACGATTCGCCTTGTATAAGTCCAAGTCGAAAAAGCTGGGCTTTTCGGATTTGTATGGAGCGAAATCACGCACACTAACGCATTGACAAGTTTTGTGTTCGCACATAGGGCCTTTATAGCACACAGTCATATATTTTCTCTCACTACATGTAAGTAAACGTCAGTTGGAATAGGCAGTGCTTTTGGCGAACGTGAACAAAAGACGAGTGGAATTTGTTTAAGATAAGGATGTGTAAAATTAATATGGGTGTTATGGTAGTTAGTATGATAGTGTAGTGTAGTTAATTAATGTATATAATTGTGAAGGTATTTATCTGAAAATGACAGGGTAGGCAGTGCTTTTCTGCCTCTATGAAGTGCACGCCCCTGGCTGAGGGTGACTGAGCACAGGCCTGGTCCCTGCCCACCCCGCTGCGCCGAGTGTGTCGCGTCGACAACGTAACGCTCCACCGATTTTTCATGTTAGTTTTTGGAACAATGAGCAATCAGCGAAGGGCGCTCCAATGTGTCACGAAGTGATTCGAGACAACGGCCTCGATTCGGGATGTCGTGCTCTAATTCTAATTTTAAAATCCAGCTATCCTTTTCGTTTTTACGACCAATGAAAGAGAGGTGATGAACGAATGATGAACGAATGATAACTTAAAATAAGGGCATAGCTGTCAGTTTAAGAGATTTTTAAGTAGCATGTTTTAAGTGCTCTCTAAAATTGTGCAATCGATATGGCCATAAGGTTCAAATTCGATGTTTGACAGCTCTAATATTAGAATGGCCATCTCCTGTCCCTTTTCAATCTTTAAAAGGTAAAAAGGACAGACTAAGGCCGCGTTCCGATTTGCGCTGACAGCTTTGAGTACCCAAAACCGCGTACCGAATCACTGTCATTGGGATTACGGCAGCCATTGTGACGTCACGGATTGCGTCATGACCGCCGCCATCTTCCGCTAACGGCGCCCATGCTCCAGAGCGAAATTCACGTAAGCGTAATGTCAAATTCGAATTCGACATACTGTTTATTTATTTTTAAAAGTTAAATATTTAATGTTTAAATGTAAAATTAACGTGTCTTATATTTATTTGGTTGAACAAAATTAAAAACACGTTATTCAATTATGAAATGGAGATAAATTACTGAAATATTTTAAATCAATCAGTTTTGTAGGTTAGGGTTGCCAGATGTTAGTAAAAGTATCGAGTAGGTTTTGTATATATTACGATAGTTTTGACTCAGGCACATACATACATAAGATAATATCATAGGCAATCTGATAAAATATAAATATAAATATCAAATATTCTTTTTTGTATTTTTTTAAATTTCATGTGCCTATTTACATCTCCATTTTTAAAAATTCGCATACTTTATCTTATTTTGGGTACTAGCCATGCGAAAAGCCATGCTAGCGCGCTCAAACGCCGTTCCGTTTTGATTTCGCTCATGAGCCGTATTATCGCGATTTCTGAATCGGTACGCGAGTAATCGCTGTCAGTACTTTGAGCCGTGAAATCTGATTCGGAATACACCCTAACTTAAAATAAGGATTAGAGCGTGACAGTGTAAATCGGGGCCAATGTCACTTGCTTAAGATATAAATTGCATAACAGAGCAGCTATCGATAATACTATCACACCCGTCCCTTGGATTTTGCTGAATATTCTGCATGTGTGTAGGTAGATACTCATATTCCGTACCACTTATACTGAATGTCGCAGTTTTAAGAGGGTAATTAAACTTCCGTCGTTCCTAACCGACGATCGAGTTGGAACCCTCGGGACATACCAACTGAAGAGCCATTACGATTACTCAGCAGAACCATTTGGAAAGTGTAATAATAAAAAAATAATAGCGTCGCCGGTGAAGAGGGGAGGGCCAGTTGGGGAGAGGGGCGCAGTAATGAGTGTGGTGACAGGCGGCGCCGTAATCGGGGCCTGCGCCGCTCGCCATCAGCGTCACGCCGCGCCGCCGTCGCGCCGCCTGCGATCTTGTGGTGATACCATCATCGTCTAGCCGACCATTACTGCTCCATTTAGATGATTACGTCGCTGAAAAGAGCTTACCACAAGTTTCTTTATCCGTGCCTCACGGAAACTCGAATGTATTTTGATCCCAAGGCGCGCTAGTTTTTATCGTGTCACGCTCTATCGCGGCGTGAGATCGCGCGGGGCGGGAGGAGAGAAACGAACTGCCATGCCGGATAAAAAGCCTGACAAATACAAACGCTGCCATTATTGTGATGACGCGAGGGTTCCCTGGAGCTACTGGTCCATTATGTAGCCCGAACATTATGTTTGATTGTCGGTACAGCTATTTATTTTATCCTTGATGCGCTCTCAAACCGTAGCTTGTAGGGGATAAGCTACGTAATTTTGACATCAAAAGGAATTCTGGGAACGTTTCATATGTGATTATGAGTAATACGGTGAAGGAAGGAAGCTCCACGTGCAGCTACTTCGACCCTCAGTAAGCGAACTCTCGGAAACTATCCAATCAATGTTTACCAAACATTCCGGTAAGAAACTTCCTAATGTATTCCAATAACTTGAGAAGGTTTCGTCGTTCTTACGTGGATAATACGGGTCCGGTAACGTCGAGTTTAATTAAACGACATTCGAAACTAATTAGAGCATGCTATTAGATAATTCCAAATTATACACAATTAGCATTACGGACGATATTATCAGCACAATCTTCGTGAATGAGCCTCCCCGTCGTCGTATAACAACTAATGGATCCGCTCCGACCGAAGTTATTATTGTAGCCTTATTTTGTATAGAATCCAATTATAAATTTGTTATATTATATTGTTATTATTGCTGTTGGTTTTCAAAATAAAAAAAAAAATATAATGTAAAAAGTTTTTACGCACTAAAAAGTATAAAATAATTTTTATTGAGATTTTTATTGGTGTAGTACTCATGTAGGACTTAAAACGAAAAACGTGGGGTGCATGGAGTAGGTTTTGAAGCATAACCGTGTTTCTCAAAAAACATCACGTAGGACTAAATTGCTAAGACTAAAAATCCCAAGCATGCCGAGATTATGGCCGCGTTCCGATTCGCGCTGACAGCACTTTGAGTACCCAAAACCGCGTACCGAATCACTGTCATTGGGATTACGGCAGCCATTGTGACGTCACGGATTGCGTCATGACCGCCGCCATCTTCCACTAACGGCGCCCATGCTCCAGAGCGTAATGTCAAATTCGACTTTGACATATTGTTTATTTATTTTTCAAAGTTAAATGTTTAATGTTTAAATGTAAAATTAACGTTTCTTATATTTATTTGGTTGAACAAAATTAAAAACACGTTATTCAATTATGAAATGGAGATAAATTACTGAAATATTTTAAATCAATCAGTTTTGTAGGTTAGGGTTGCCAGATGTTCGATAGTAAAAGTATCGAGTAGGTTATGTATATATTACGATAGTTTTGACTCAGGCACATACATACATAAGATAATATCATAGGCAATCTGATAAAATATAAATATAAATATCGAACATTCTTTTTTGTATTTTTTTAATTTCATGTGCCTATTTACATCTCCATTTTTAAAAATTCGCGTACCTTTTCTTATTTTGGGTACTAGCCGTTTTGGTACGGTAATCAACATCTGGCAAGACTGAGTTATAAGCAGTTTCAGCGCGCTCAAACGCCGTTCCGTTTTGATTTCGCTCATGAGCCGTATTATCGCGATTTCTGAATCGGTACGCGAGTAATCGCTGTCAGTACTTTGAGCCGTGAAATCTGATTCGGAATACAGCCTATGTTGTTACGATGAGATTACCTTCCGGCTTCACCATGAGACATCACGTATGACTAAAGATCTTGTCAAGACCAATCCAACGAGTCCAAACACGACGAGGTTGTGTTGTGCATTTTAGAAGTTCCTATGGCCACTTTCCGGCTCCATCAACAGACCAGCTCCATGAAATCATAATATTGCATTGTCATCGAGGTTACATAAGTGTACCAAAAATGAGTTGCAAGATTCGGACCGAACAAACCCACAAACAAACAGACAGACAAGAAAGCGAGTTATTTAATAAAAATGTGTTAAAATGTGTTAGTAGGTATTGCAGCATTACTGCAGGTTTTTTAATAACCTTTTTGGTATGGCTCTTTTTTCTTTTGGCCGGTTTTTATGTCACATTTTCAAATTTAAAATTTTGTTAGTTTGACCTTTTTCTAAATTGTTTATTGTTTTCTCAGTTGTCGTCTGTCAGGAAATGGAAACGTTTGATCCCTTGAACGTGGTTGAATTTTACGAAATAAATATCTGGAAATGATATAAAACCTTGGGACACAGTGTTATTATCGTCTCTTGCTAATGCGATAATTTTTGGGACAGGCTCCTACTTTAACCTACTTTTACGTTGGCCGGGTAAGTCTTGTGCTGTCTTCCTCCTGGTTTTTATCGACGTACTTTTCTCTTTCCTTGTCTTGGTCGGATGGCGGTTATTTCCTTGTACATCTTTACAGTGTATTTCCGGTCTCTGCGGCACACACACGAGGGTCCCTCCGTGCCTTTCTCGTTCACTCGCCGTGGTTCCGGACCCCTGAGGCCACCGGGCGTTGGACGTGCCTGGACCCCAGCGTTGTGCGCGCCCGCGCCCGTGCCAGCTGAGTGCCGCAGACCCGCGCTCCGGCGTCCCCCCTGGGGCTGCCCATCATTTTTTAGCCTTTTTTTGTATCTGTTTTTTGTATCAATTTTGTATGCGGATTTTGCCAAATTTAAATTCATTTTCTAAATTCTAAAAAGGCCCTTTAGGTTTCTCTGGCCCTCCTTTTTTGGTTCCCGTTTGGCTTTACTCTCCGGGGTACTCCGCGGTTTTGGTACACCTTCCTGCATCGATACACCACAACACAACACTACTCCAGCGACACGATATCGACGGAGTCCCCTCAGGACTCGACTCTCGGCTCATGCTTGGCAATTTCTAGGCCTTTTTTTAAATTTATATTATACCTTTCGGACAAATTCAACTAAATCTTTCTTTGAACACCTAAATTTCACGTTTCGCCTGTGGTCGTCGACCACAGGGTAGCTTTTCTTTTTTTAACGCTACAAATGGCGCCCGTAACATAAATTTATCTGTAAATTTCGTTTATATTCCGGTCTTCCCCTAATTTTTTTCCCCTTTATACTCGTTTTTCCTTGTCTAGTTTTTTTACCCACCTGCAAAACTCGCGGGGCTATTTACGAGCCTCTTGTATGCAAAGAAGTGTACACTGGGTGCTGTCCACGAGTAGCCAAGACTGTATGCCGTGGGTTGGCCGACAGTTGCGGTAATCGTGTGACGTATCTTTGGTGCCTTCAATTTGTCCATACTAAGACGCGGTCGTTGAAATAGTCCCCGAATATCTTTTCGTGTTTACCCAGTTTCCCCGCACGAGGGTTCATAAATTTTGAAATAGACCCTCTTTTCCATGTTCCCCTGGAACATTATTTTTCTAAATTCTAAAAGCCTCCAGGCAAACGTGTACCAACTTTTCTTCTCATCATTTGGCTTAGATTCACGTTTTGGCATCCTTTTTTCTTTTGAATGTCACTAAGTTTAATACTTCATACGCCTTTTTGTGGTTTTGGTGTGTGTGTGTATGTCTGGCCAGATTGACCTATCTTAGTGTTAGTTTGTAGGTATAGGTTAGGTATAGGTTATATCTTAGTGTTAGTTTGTAGATATTTAGGTTATTCGGAATTGACGCAACCAACATGTGGTCAGGTTATCGAGCTGCCATAGGCCTCAGACCTGGCCCATGTTGCGTCATTCCGCTGGGATTGAGCCGGGGCAAGATTTTTGTCCCGAAGCGCGCTTTTTTTGTCGCGGCAGGACGGTGACCGCTGCTTTGCGCAGTCCGCCTATTATGGCCATCGTCGGATCTTTTTTTAATTTTTTGTCAGGGTCGAGTTCGAACCCCGACCTCGTCTTTGACGGCGTTGGTTGCCTACCAACTGCGCCGTCGAGCCCTTTTTCCGAGCCGATCCGAGTGTTTCCGATGTTCGTCGGCGTCTGACGTGTTTCGGGATGAACACGATGACGTGGGCGAGCGTCGGCCCTCGTTTGATAGCTCTTTGTTTGCAAGTCGTCTGTCAGTTTTCGCGCACGGTCGATTTGAAGTTTTTCTTCTCTTGCCGCCGATTACGGGCGTAACTGACAGTTTCGACTTGTAAACTCTTTACCAGTAGTTCAAAAACTACTTGTTGATATTTTGTATAGTTTTTAGTTTTAGCATTTAGGTGTGTAAATAATATCGTTTGTAGGCGCGTTTATGTTTTAAAACTTAGTGACGTTCCAACATTCCGATATTCCAACATTTCCTAATTTCCAAATTTCCCTTTCTATCCTTTACGTATCATACATTTTCCTCCTGGCTCGGGGATACCACTTCATCGGTGTTTCCTTCGGTTGTCTCCACCTTTTTCTGTTGTGGTTGACAACTTTCCTTTTTCTTTCTCCAAGCCATTTCCGTCCTCCTTTTTTTCCCTGGTGGATTGACTTGGCTTCTTTTGGGACACCGGTGGTTTCTTATCCTGGGGCCAGTGAGTCGTATGAGCCGTTATGAGCCGTTCGTGCTGGGAACATGACGTGTTCGTTGGTTTATAGTGATGGGGTAGAGTGTCGATAAATTTTTATCGATCATTTTTTCCTTTCATAGTTGACTTTGGACAATTCTTCTCTATTGTTCTAGGGTGGTCAACTTCCTTCGAGGGTTGCCATCTCGAAGAATTTTTTTTTTCCTTTTTCGAGTTGGCGGATTTTTTTCTGGTGAAGGGATGTCTGCAGCATTACTGCAGGTTTTTTAATAACCTTTTTGGTATGGCTCTTTTTTCTTTTGGCCGGTTTTTATGTCACATTTTCAAATTTAAAATTTTGTTAGTTTGACCTTTTTCTAAATTGTTTATTGTTTTCTCAGTTGTCGTCTGTCAGGAAATGGAAACGTTTGATCCCTTGAACGTGGTTGAATTTTACGAAATAAATATCTGGAAATGATATAAAACCTTGGGACACAGTGTTATTATCGTCTCTTGCTAATGCGATAATTTTTGGGACAGGCTCCTACTTTAACCTACTTTTACGTTGGCCGGGTAAGTCTTGTGCTGTCTTCCTCCTGGTTTTTATCGACGTACTTTTCTCTTTCCTTGTCTTGGTCGGATGGCGGTTATTTCCTTGTACATCTTTACAGTGTATTTCCGGTCTCTGCGGCACACACACGAGGGTCCCTCCGTGCCTTTCTCGTTCACTCGCCGTGGTTCCGGACCCCTGAGGCCACCGGGCGTTGGACGTGCCTGGACCCCAGCGTTGTGCGCGCCCGCGCCCGTGCCAGCTGAGTGCCGCAGACCCGCGCTCCGGCGTCCCCCCTGGGGCTGCCCATCATTTTTTAGCCTTTTTTTGTATCTGTTTTTTGTATCAATTTTGTATGCAGATTTTGCCAAATTTAAATTCATTTTCTAAATTCTAAAAAGGCCCTTTAGGTTTCTTTGGCCCTCCTTTTTTGGTTCCCGTTTGGCTTTACTCTCCGGGGTACTCCGCGGTTTTGGTACACCTTCCTGCATCGATACACCACAACACAACACTACTCCAGCGACACGATATCGACGGAGTCCCCTCAGGACTCGACTCTCGGCTCATGCTTGGCAATTTCTAGGCCTTTTTTTAAATTTACATTATACCTTTCGGACAAATTCAACTAAATCTTTCTTTGAACACCTAAATTTCACGTTTCGCCTGTGGTCGTCGACCACAGGGTAGCTAGCTTTTTTTTTAACGCTACAGTATATAAGAATATTGTAAATAGTTGAAATCTACTTTTATTCATCGTTTATCAATAATCTTAAATTATGTCTATACCACGTTATTTCCATGAGGGCGGGTTTGGGATTTAAGTCCAGTCGTAAAGGATATCGAGTATGACAGGATCGCATGACTGAGTTTGAGGACAATGTAGTGTTAAGGGCGTCACAGACGGTTAAGATACGATATTATAGCACGAGGCAGCCAGATCTCTCGTCGCCATTCACGTTGTGTGCAAAGCGGGGGTCAAACAAAATGGCGAATCAATCAGTGATCGACCGGCCATTCTGCTTGAACCCCGCTTTGCACACAAAGTGAATGGCGACGAGAGAGCTGGCTGCCTCGTACTATAATATCGCATCTTAACCGTATGTGACACCCTTTAGCACGGCACGAAACGAGCGGTGCCCTAGCGTTTCGCCGCGCCGCCCTGGCCGCCGCCGCCGCCGCCCCCGCTCCGCCGCCCCAGGCAAGGCATACATACACCACACTAGATATCACGAACACGATGCAATGCACATAGTCTGCCTGCTCAAGACAAGCATACTTTATTATTATACTACGCGAATCACGTAACGTGATTATTATGTACTCACCGGCACATCGGGACCCCCCACACGAGCGTCTTTTGAGCGTCGTCGTCTTGCCAGCGTTTGCGCATCGTCGACGCGGCGTTGCCGCGACGTCGCCGCGACGCCAGCGCTGGGCCACTGCCGAACGCCGGTCTACGCAGCGCTGGCGTCGCGTTTGCATTGTGCCTGTTGCGTACAATCAGTGTGAAAATGGATTCCGACGAAGAAACACTACTGCTAACGTTACTGCTTAAGCGAAAATTACGTAAACGAAAAATAAAGAAACATCATCGTCAATTTTGGGAAGATCCTATGTGGAGTTATCGAATTCATGAAAGCGATTATTTCGTATTGTATTGTATACGTATAAAACGTAACAAAAACACTTTTATGATTATTTACGAATGCCAAAACGAACGTTTGACATGCTTTTACAACTGATCTCTCTATACTGTCAACGTTTTAACTGCGGACGGTGAGAAGGGGAGAGGGTTGTGCATTGCATTGTACTTTGACGCGACGCCAGTGCTGCGTAGACCGGCGTTCAGTAGTGGCCCAGCGCTGGCGCCGCGAGGACGTAGCGCCAGCGTCGCGTCGACGCTGCACGAGCGCTGGGAAGACGACGACGCTCGAAAAACGCTCGTGTGGGGGGTCCCTAACCGCCCATCACTCTTCATTTCAGGGAATACTCGTGATTCTTTATAATGCTATTAGTTACAGCTGATGTCAGTTAAAAAGTTGTTAATTTAACGTTTATTTAAGTGTGTTTAATTTATCGTAAAATTATCAACAAATCAATTGTAATGTATAACAATAAGCGTAGTTAAAAATTAACCCAAAATACAAGGGTGGGCGATTAGATGTGCCGGTGAGTGTACTATACATACATAGGTATACGACGTAAGAACCTATAAAAATAAGTTGGTAGGTAGGTACCTAAACTAACAGCAATCATTCACATTACCGTAATAGTTTTTCTTTAAATAACGACAAGAATTTAACTTTTTAGCATCTGTGAAAAAGTCGACATTAAGATTGCCTTTCGTTTGACGTAATCTACCAAGCCACACACTTTTCGTCTAAAACTGGCAAGGGTCAAAGTAGAGTTGCGTTTTACTTATTTCAGTATTTTGTATATTGATAACTTAATAGCTTACAACAACTTGATAACTTATTTATGTCTGTAAAATATTAATATTTTTGCTGTCTTCTTGGACGGCGGTTACACGCTAGGTTTTTTATCAGTCTGGTCAATCAGTAATTTATACCGATGGTGAACTGATGACTGAAGCACCAGGTCACACGCTCACTCGGGTAATCCGTCAGTCACTGCTCAGTTCCCGTTCAGTTGATAGAAGACAAGTTACGTTCACCAACGAAATGGATGACCTAAAAAGAGCTCACGAATCATTACATTTCCGATCGGGATTTATTTATTTATTAATTTTTTTTGGTATTTTATTTTTCGTAAAATAAAGTATTCTTAATTTTAACGTTCGTGTATTTAACAATCGGAATAACAAATCTTCGTGATTTGAGGAATATTAAGAATTTAAAATTTCGTAATTTTTATTATTCGTTATTTAAAGATTACAATATTACGTAATTTTCAAATTCGAAAAAAAGTATTTCGGAATTTTTGAGTGTTCCCTCCCATTGGAAATGGATAAGCCATTACTTGACAAAAAAAGACACCTCTATGAGAAAATCGAGCGCTGACTGGATGCAATTTTATTTTATTTAATTGCCTATAGATAGAGCATCGGACGGATAGTACTCGAAAAGTAAAAAATAATAATACAAATGAGTGATAATGAACGTGATTTTGTTTTCCTATGAAGACGTTTTTCTTTACGTATAAGTGCAAAAAATTAAAAATATTACTCCCCATTTTCTTTTTATTTGCTTTTTTTTTTTAGAATAAGAATAAATTTATCGAGTAATATGTACAATAAAACTACTACAGACGAAATAAATACAAAAGGAAATAACAACACGAGCCTGAACTAGGAAAACCCTGTATCTTAGGCTAAAAACAGGACTTAAATATTATTACTACTTATATAAATATAAACAATTACATGTTAAATATAAATAAATTAAAGTAAAATAGCAATAGGCACAAAATAAAGTATGACGTGCAAATATCCGCGTCAGCACATTCATAAACTGGGTCAAAGTCAATATTGCACAAATCTTCTTCAAGTTTGTTTACATTTTGTCGATCTTAGGCGCCGTACCGTTTTTCGGCTAGTTTTTTAGCGGGGCAATCATCGTCACCAGTTTTATGATTACACGGCTTTTTAAAGTGCAAGCATGTAGCACATTTTGGTGGTTCTGCCTTCTTGGTACACTCTTTTATTTCATGTCCTACTTCGCCGCAATGACCGCAGGTGTTGGACTCCTCCCGACATGATTTGGCTGCATGTCCATATTGTTGGCACTTATAGCACCTTGTAACTAGAGTGAAATCTCTCACAGGACACGATGACCAATTTATAAGCACCCTTTCATTTGTCACCAAAGCCTTGCGTATAAGTGCTGGAACTTCTAATATATAATTGCAGGTCGCAGCATCCCTTTTCCCAGATTTGTGGCTTAATTTTGTTGAGGCCAAAAAAGTCTCAAGGGTCAAATCTAGTACTTTGTCTTCTAGGTTTTGATGATAAATGCAGTCAAATACATCCGCTTCCTGCATAGAAGTAGGCACTCCAATGACAATTATTCTTGGCTTGCGTTTATGTGTGTCGTCCACTGTAAGGCCAGAAGTTTTCAGCTGCTTCGACTGCTTTAGCTTCTCAATGTCATCCTTGGAGTCGGTGCTGATGATGACGCCGCCATTCTTTATTTTTCGCAGACCTCTCACATGCAACTTCATTTCCTCAGGCCGGATTATTTTTTGGACGAGTGATTTTGTCTCTTCGCTCGATTTTTGTTTGTCTGTTGGAAAAATTGCAACAGAACTTATTTTGCTTGGCTGGATAAAGTTGTTAGAGCTTTTTTTTACCATTTCGGCAAAGGAAATTGTTCCCGGGGCAGATTTTGAGGTCTCTTCAATTTTCTGTGTTAGGTTTTGGAGCTGCAGCGAAAGGTCTAGTTTCTCCCTTAGAGCTTGATTATTAAAATGAAACTGGACTGCTTTTTGTTTAAGAGCCTGGTAATGCACCGCCATTTGAGACGTTCCATTGCTCACTTTACGGCACATAGCATTCACTCTAAGTTTTTGGTCCGTATTTAATTTTCCTTCCGCTGCGATTGCGCATATTTCTCGAAGGTATTGCTCGATGGTTGTCATCCAGTTCTGAATCTCAATTGTCGACACTACCTCAGGGGGATCCTCTTCTTGCTGCTGGGACGAGGGCGAGGGCGCGGGCGTGGTCGGCTGGTCCGCAGGCGTGGGCGTACCCGGTGGGCTGCGGCGCGTTAGCCCACTTCTTCGGTTGAAGGGACTGTGATCCATTTTTTGGCTCAAATATTTAAATAATTCCTCCGCACATAATAAATTTACTCAACATTAGGTTGACACAAATAAATGTCGCTTCCGCTTAAGATGAACTAGGTCACGATTTTGCAAGTAATTATTTATATTAATAATTAATTGACACGTCCGATCACTACGGTGGTGGCGAGAAATATTAAAAAAAGTGTAGTACTTTATGAAATGAAAGATTTGCTTTTATTGGATTTTTTCAATAGTGTATTATATTAATTTTATGTCCATGTAGATTAAATGAATCGGATATCAAGACACTCTATTACTGAAATAAAATAATAAAAATCATAATACTAAAACAAATTCACTGCGTAAGAAGAACCGCAGTCTGAACCGTTGACACTTTGAAATAACCGTTTTGTTTGCAGATATAAGTAGCTTATAATAAAAAATAACCACTGACCATTTTGTATACTAGTAGGTACGCTGCGCTGGACTAAGAAATACAACTTCGTCGCGCCTCCTCCGCGACGCGAGCAAGCTCCGTTGAAAATGCTCTGGGTTATCATTATCGCCCTTTTGGCAGAGGAAGAGGAACATGATGAATATGTAATAAAGTCAAAGTCAAAGTCAATTTTTTTTATTCCAATTAACATTTTTATAAATCATTTTTCGACGTCAAAGCTATAATAAGGTCGAGCGCGCTCGCGCATGTAGAACGCATACTCGAACACCCATCCTGCATTCTCGAGCATGGTCGAGCGTCAAGTTTGGACGTGTATTAAATTTTGCAAATATACATTTTTCAGTACTCTCAGAAAATGCTCTGCTCTGCTCTTGGTGTGCGCTGACCCCGCTGTAGAGTGGTGTCGTCGTCAGGATGTGTGGGCTCGCTCGCCGCCTTGCGCTGACGCCCCGCGACATGTGTGCGCCATGTGCCCCTGCCGCCGCCGCCGGGAGCCTCGTGGGAGACACAACGCCGCCGCCACCGACGGCCACTCTACTGTTCTTATAACTTTTGTCCTTACTGAACTTTACCTATAGGTAAAGATTGCAAGTATATGCACTATACTTAGTAAGTAATAATAATAATAATAAATAAGAAGAAGTTTCCCCATTAATATCTATTATCCAGGCATAAAAAACCCATAAAAAACATACACATTATTACAAAATACAATACTTATAATATAAAATAAACAAAATAAGTTGCACTGAACAAGTATTACGTTGATACTGTACGTCAGTGTCATTTTTATTGGGATTTCTGTGAACAGATAGCCAATATGTGAATATAGAACTACAATATTATACACATCATCAGTCACGGCTTCTAAAATTTCATTGGAAGAGCCGCGTAATCCCTACCAAAACGTCGCGATGCGAGATCTAATTACTCCGAAGAAATCGGGCACCCGTGCGTCCGCGAACATGCCCGCTGCGCTGCAAAACCTAGGTAATCTCATGAGGATGCGAAAACCGTCATTGCATTGCACCCTCATGGTGCTGTATGTTTTTCTTTTGAAGGAAGTCCATAGTTGGCAAGTGAACATGCTCATGCAATACGCTTTGTATAATGTCAGCTTGACGTCCTTGTTACACTTGCCGAACCTCCGCGCGAGCATGTTACAGCGGACGGGCAAGGCCCTTCTTTCTCTTCCTATATCTCGGTCATCGCTCAAGTCTTCACTTAAGATGTGGCCGAGATATTTAAACTCTGTTATAACCCGAACTGCTGAACCGTTCAAGTAAACATTAGGTACCTTCTCCGGACCTCTCCCCGATCTAAAGACAAGCATTTCGGTTTTTGCTGTATTATATTTCAATCCGTGTTTTTCCGTGCGCTTTGGCGTGCCATTGGGGAGGCCTACGTCTAGCAGTGGCCTACAATAGGCTGATTGATTGATATTTCAATCCATAAGCATTAGCATAATGCTCACAGACTGAAAGCAGGATCGATGGGCAGAGGTGTCTTTACTTATTTAGGGTAGGCTCGATGTCCCTAGTGGGGGTAACGTACTCATGACAAGATCAACAACACTGTACTTATTAGAATTTAGCACACAACGTCAGATTAGTTTGACGTTGAGGGCATTATAAAAGAAAAAGTTACAATACAACATGACGTCATGTAAAACGACGACGACGACGCGATGTCGCAAACTTACGTTTATTTATCACAGCACCAGCACCTCGGGAGAGGACTCGTGTTAGTGCGGGTCGGCGATAGGAAGGTAGGACGTATTACAAACTTACGTTTATTTATCACAGCACCAGCACCAGCACCTCGGGAGAGGACTCGTGTAGTGCGGGTCGGCGATAGGAAGGTAGGACGTATTACAAACTTACGTTTATTTATCACAGCACCAGCACCAGCACCAGCACCTCGGGAGAGGACTCGTGTTAGTGCGGGTCGGCGATAGGAAGGTAGGACGTATTATAAATCTGTGTACATCGCTCGCTCCGGACAAAATATGTGAATGTGAGCAATAAATCCGGGCGGCGCCGCTGCACGGCGGCGGAGGCGCGGTGGCGGCGCGTCGCGACCCGCGAGCGATATCACAGCACCAGCACCCAGATGCCCGGCTCCCTCAATAACATGACCACCTACCTACTCGCATTACAACTTTACTTGCAAGTTGAAGTAAGTACCTATATAACATTATTAGGATATTTTATGTGCGTTCGTTGATATCACACCCGCCATCGGCTGCCGCCACTAAAGCCCGTCACAGACGAAGCTATAATATATATTATAGCTGCCGTGTGTGATGCCCTTGCGTCGCGCAGCTGACGTTGCGACAGTCGTGCGAAACTCACTCACTAAACACTGCAATAAAACTCCTTGGATCCGCTTTCATAATAAAACTCTTTTGTGATAAACGACAAAGAGCTGTATTTAACTGTAACTGTAATGTCGCCGCTGGTCTCCACTACCCACGCTGCCGCTACGCTGAGAAATTGAAGTTATTTAATAGGTACTTACTTATTGAATCGCAACAGTGCAAGCGATTAAAATAATTGAACTGAATCAAGAAAAACTGTAATCTCATGCCATTTTAAGACCCGTCACGAAATCTCCTAGAGTGGCGTTGATTTACTGCGAGAGAAGAAGGCAGCTTCGCGGCATAATGACTGTGACCACAGCCAGCTGCAGCGTGACGTCACGCAGCCTGCAGCGCTGCTCGTGATTGTGGTGCGCACACGCAGCGCAGGTGAAGATGACTTTTTGCGGTCACCATCGCAATTCGCAACGCGCAATCACAGATACGGTAGGAACTCCTTGATTTCGAAATTTAGATAACGTCAAGGAAATAAGCCAAGATGCATCATGCATGCTAAAAGGTTTTAGAGAATTTCAGAAAATGGAAGAACCAAGCGAGAGGACACAAGTCCACTTAGCCACTTGCATACAAATCTTTAATAAATTTTTAACACGTTTTTATTAACTCGCTTTCTTGTCTGTCTGATTGTAGGTTTGTTTGTTCGGTCCGAATCTTGCAACTCATTTTTGGAGCACGTGCTGTCCCTGTCATCCGATTGTGCTGAAATTTGGTACACTTATGTAACCTCGATGACAATGCAATATTATGATATCATGGAGCTGGTGTGATGATGGAACCGGAAGGTGGCCATAGAAACTCCTAAAATACACAACACAACCTCGTCGTGTTTGGGCTCGTTGAATTTGTCTGGACAAGATCTTTAGTAATAAGTAATGTCCAGGGTCTCATGATGGAGCCGGAAGGTAATCTCATCGTAACAACATAATCACGTCATGCTTGGGATTTTTAGTCTTAGCAATTTAGTAGGACGTGATGTTCCGGGTATCTTGCAAAATTTAAATACGCTGGACTAAAAAGCACAAAATAATTTTAAAGTAAAAAATATTTTTTTAACAATGCGTTCTTTCTAACGCACTAAAAAGTATAAAATATTTTTTATTGGGATTTTTACTATTGGAGTACTTATGTAGGACTTCAAACGAAAAACGTGGGGTGCATGGAGTAGATTTTGAAGCATAACCGTGTTTCTCAAAAAACTATAAATTAGAATTTAGCCCCTTTATAAAAATTCATAGACATCTTCTAGGTGAGCGTGGTCCATCTTCAATTTTCATATCAGCTAGAATAATGGTCAAACGCAAGTTTTTCCAATAGTAAAAAAGACAACAATTGAATTGCACTGCAAAAAATATACTAATAATAACTTATTTTTAAGTTTTCAAGACAACACAACAACACTAAGCACTAATAAGAATTAGAAGACATTTATTCATTGTCATTAAATTAACAATATTTTATGTATCAATAAGTAGTACAGACAGACATGAAAATAAGTAACACAATAAAAAGCTTACAGCGTCAGCTATGCGGTTTTTCAGCCATCACCTCGTTCTCTACTTCTTAGAATATCTATTCCATGCACCTCACGTTTTTCCTTTTAAGTCCTACACCAATAAAAATCTCAACAAAAATTATTTTATACTTTTTAGTGCGTTAAAACGTGTTGTTAAAAAAATATATTTTACTTTATAATTATTTTTATTTGTAGGATGTTTGTAGGAAACTGAGAGCCATTTGTGCCATGTATAGTATAGAGTAGATTTGTTTGAGGTAATAGTAACCTGTGGGGCGCGTCAAGCCGTGTGTATACGCCATGGCGCGGCTAAAAGCGTATCCAATATCAGAGGCGGCAGGCAGCGGCGGCGGTGGAGGCTGCAGGCGAAAACAAACCTTCTGTGACTACACATCGGTCGGCATTCGAGTGAAAATCTCTTGCAACTTGCACGACCAGGCGAGGTTGTCAGAACTGCCGGTTTAATGGAGCCGTGAGGGCTATTACTATTTACTGCACGAATTCGACTTCGAAGAACTTTGAAGGAACGAATTGAGTAGCAATTACAAACATTTTTCATAGATAAAAGGCTGTCTCGCCCACATGCTTAAGTTGTTGTAAAAAATAAATAAGAATACGAGGAATCCTATCACGATGAATGCGGCGACGGTTTAAAACACTGCTGCAGTGCAGCCCCGCGCGATGGTGCGAGGCTGTGGCCTGCGGTGTGGATGGTGCTAAATGGCGCGGCATGTATCGGGCGGTTAGAGCGCGGGACCTAACGACGATAATGCGCCGCCCACACGAGCGCAGCGCGCCGACACTCGCGCAAACACGCCACGAAGCCTTTCCGAGCTCTCCTCTAAATATGTAAATGGAATTAGCCACTTTTACAAAACGGTATCATGGCCGCAAATAGTAGTGCCAGAATGTAGAAATATATTTGCCAAATGTGCTGGGCACGTCTTATACGCTGTTATTCTGTATCTTGAATTCGAATTTGTGCTGGCAACACGGGCAACTCTGTGCACAAAGGTGTGCCAGGTAGATGGTAACTAGTTTATCGCGTCGCCGTGATGTGACTGATTAACTTGAACGCATTGTAAGGATTAAAAACATGAGTGACGTTATTGAAGTTTCTTCTTTATTTTAGTTTTTTTATTATGTAAAACAGGTGGTACATACAATTAAATAAGCTTATTTTTTTATTTTTTTTGACGGACCTAATCACTATTTATACCAGAGTGGTAATATAGTGGGCGCGGACTTGCGGGGGAGCAGAAGGCTCGTACCCCTTAGGAATTTTATGACAACGTATCTTGGGGCGCCCTCAGACGGGCTCGGACCGCGGCCCAGAACGTTGCCAGGGCGAGAAGCGCGTCGGAGAAGAATGACCCCTATCGGGTCTTACTGGATTAACTCTACTATTAGTTCCGCGTCCCCGCCGGCGGGGGCGGTTGCTACCTGAAGGGCATTCTGTAGTAGTGTTTGGCCTACTTAAATAAGCTTAATTAAAAATAAACAAGCTTTTAAAGCCGTGGAGTGTAGTATCCTTGTTAAGACAAATCCAACGAGCTCAAACACAGGTTGTGGTGTGTATTTAAGGAGTTCCTATGGCCACCTTCCAGCTCCATCATGAGACCCTGGACATCACGTATAACTAATGATCTTGTTAAGACAAATCCAACGAGCCCAAACACGACTAGGTTGTGGTGTGTATTTAAGAAGTTCCTATGGCCACCTTCCGGCTCCATCATGAGACCCTGGACATCACGTATGACTAAAGATCTTGTTAAGACAAATCCAACGCGCCCAAACACGACTAGGTTGTGGTGTGTATTTAAGAAGTTCCTATGGCCACCTTCCGGCTCCATCATGAGACCCTGGACATCACATATAACTAAAGATCTTGTTAAGACAAATCCAACGAGCCCAAACACGACTAGGTTGTGGTGTGTATTTAAGAAGTTCCTATGGCCACCTTCCGGCTCCATCATGAGACCCTGGACATCACGTATGACTAAAGATCTTGTTAAGACAAATCCAACGCGCCCAAACACGACTAGGTTGTGGTGTGTATTTAAGAAGTTCCTATGGCCACCTTCCGGCTCCATCATGAGACCCTGGACATCACGTATAACTAAAGATCTTGTTAAGACAAATCCAACGAGCCCAAACACGACTAGGTTGTGGTGTGTATTTAAGAAGTTCCTATGGCCACCTTGCGGCTCCATCATGAGACGCTGGACATCACGTATGACTAAAGATCTTGTTAAGACAAATCCAACGAGCCCAAAGACACAAAAAATAAGAACCTCCTTCAAATTCCATAGATGCTTATTTGCACTAAAAAGTAACAAATAAAAAAACATTTTACATGAAACATAAAAAATATAATATCCTCATAGAGCAGTGTGTTACGTAAATATTAACAATTTTGTACACCTTTTGGAGTCGGTGCCAGCCAAAAATTGTAGGCGACGGAACTATTGTTTTATAGGATGATTCATGATACCGACTTTAGCGTCGTCGTCGTGTTCGGCTCGACTCCAAAAGTGTACAAAATTGTTAATATTTACGTGACACACTGCTCTATGAGGATATTATATTTTTTATGTTTCATGTAAAATGTTTTTTAACACGTTTTTATTAACTCGCTTTCTTGTCTGTCTGTCTGTTTGTTTGTTTTGGTGCGCTAAAAACGTGTTATGTTAAAAAGTGTTTTTTACTTTAATAATTTTTATTTGTTACTTTTTAGTGCAAATAAGCATGTATGGAATTTGAAGAAGGTTTTTAGATAAGATAAGATAAGATATTTATTGCAAGCCACATGGTTAAAAAAGATGTTACATTAGCAATTGAGACACACATGGACCCGGACGGGCACAGCAATTTAAAGTAAAATATATATAAATTTTTCATTGAACAAATAAATTAATTTAACGTTTTGTCATGGTATTGTCTATGTCTGAAATATATCCATTAAACTTAGGTACATAATTAATTAATTATTCGTTCATCCAACACAACAATTTTCAAAGCAATAAAAATTAAATTCATTAAAAAAGAAGAAAAAAATTACCTAAAAAAATTATAATGTCAGTTAAATACCTACTCTACTTAATAAATATGATAAACAACATGCTACCTATCAACTGTAAATTAATTGTCATTGAAAAACTCTTGCAGTGTATAAAAGCATTTACTAACCAGATAATTTTTCAAGCTGTTTTTAAACTTATTTATATCTTGTTCTTCCTGTAATTCCTTTGGGATCTTATTATATATTGTCGCCGACATCGCGGGGGCCAGAACTTATCATTGCCATTTCGGTTTTGGGAAGGGCCAATACTCTTTTCGATGGTCTTAAATTGGGTGGTCGATAGTGTTTAGGAAACAAATTAGGGTTTTTTTTTACAAAGATACAGACTTCTGAAATATAAATGGATGAAAGGGTTAAGATCTGATAGTTTTTAAAGTATGATCTGCAGCTAGTTCTAGAGTCAACATTAGCTATTATTCGTAGACATCTCTTCTGTAATCTAAACAAAGTAATCATGCTTGTGCTGTTGCAGCATACAACGATACCGTAGGAGAGCCAGGCTTGGGCATATGCATGATAAGCAGTGAGAGCTGTTTCAATGTTAGTGGCTTTTATTTTTTTTGTTATTAGTTCACTATTATCACGAACAGTAATGTCCCTTAACCAACATTGGGTATACAATGGATGACTTCATAGTAAAGTTATAGAATAGAAGTTGTTTGTTTACATTAGTGATGTGTGTATTCCGTTCGCTCAGAAGACTTCAGGTTTAGACAGTTTATAAATGAACCTAAAGAACAGATCACGGTCCATCACGATTCACGAACCAACCATCATGCGGCGAAGCGACTTCCCTTTAATTAATAGTATGAATTCCACAGATACAATTAGAGTGAACCCGCCCGCGCCGGGGCGGCGGCAGCGACTTCATGCAAAGCCTTCGTCGCATTAGTTCGCATTTTCGCATCACCGCATGTCGCCCCCGCGCCGACGACGACGCAGTCCCTCCCTGAACTAGGTCTACTCGGTCGGATTTTCTGTGACACAGTAAATTAATATTAGTACCGAGTTGACAGAGCTTAGCTCATCTTTTTTTTTGTAAGACACCTACGCATTTAGATAAATTCTACTTACTTCATACGTTCAGAAGAAAGCACACGCGGCTAGACATAATAGCACTTTATACGAGTAGCACTGACTTATGTATGAGCTACTCAATGAGCAATAGATCCAGCTATCCTTTTCGTTTTTATGGTCCTTTTCTTTATTGGCTTGATGCTGCGGTTTGAACATTATCGCAAACCACATTAAACGAGCAAGGTAAGAATAATAAGAATCTCGGAAACGGCTGCAACGATATCGATGAAATTTAGCAATTTAGTTTCAGGAGCGATAAATTAAATTTGATTTAATTTTTAGAAAAATAAAAATCCCCGTATTTTCGGCGAGGCCCTATTCTAAATTAGCAATTCAACGCGCTTTTGTTGAAAGTTCAACCGACGCACTACTGAAATAACGTTCATATTAGCGTGCGATGCTTCACGGAGGTTACGTCTAGTGTTGCCAGGTCTGATTTGTTTTAAATCGGGGCAGAAGGTAAAACAAATCGGGATTTCGGGTTGTAGATCGGGACAAACAAAAAAATTTGTTGTTTCTTAAACTTTTTTTGATAAAAATAAATAATATAGTATAAATTAAATATTTGTGATAAATTAATTTCAAGGAGTCGGGGATGTTTGTAAAGACTCGCGCGGTCTACAGCTCACAGAGCCACTAGGAATAGTGGTTTTCTTAAATTTATTGATTTATCAGGACATTTAGCGTCCCGATCAGGTGCAAATCGGGACGCGTCCTCAGACCTCACAAAATCGGGACATCCCGCGCAAATCGGGACACCTGGCAACACTAGTTACATCCGACACTGCGCAGGAATCGTGCGAAAAACTCGTTTTTCTTGAACTCTTTTCTCTTTTTTGTGAAAAATATAGAACAAATTAAAAAGCTAGCTGGTTTTGCCGTTTAGGTTTTCATCATCATCATCATCATCATCATTAATATAGCCACTCAAAAAATACAAAAAAATATGTTGTTGTTGATGAAAATATTGAGAAAATAGATTTGCAAATTTTGAATGTGGGGTGACTTTTAAGGCGAGGCCCTATTTGAAAAATCGTTCTTGGGCCCCTTTTATACTCGCGTACCTCACGTCTCGGAAAAGGTATGTACCAAATCAAGAAAATTACAACCAACAGAAGAGTTTATCATTTAGCGACGTAACCAAGTAGAATTTACATATAATCAAGGAATAAAACAAAAATAAATAATTAAAATCACCGAAAATCACCCCACATTCAAAATTTGCAAATCTGTTTTCTCTATATTTTCAGCCACAACAACATATTTTTTGTAGTTTTTGGGTGGCTATATTAATACCTAAACGGCGAAACCAGCTAGTTTTTTAATTCGTTCTATATTTTTCACAAAAAAGAGAAAAGGGTTCAAGAAAAACTAGTTTTTCACACGATTCCTGCGCAGTGTCGGATGTAACCTCCGTGAAGCATCGCACGCTAATATGAACGTTATTTCAGTAGTGCGTCGGTTGAACTTTCAACTAAAGTCCGTTGAGTTGCTAATTTAGGATAGGGCCTCGCCTTGAAATAGGGGCCCAAGAACGATTTTTCAAATAGCATTAAAAGAATTGACACGCGATATCATTGAAATAGATAGGTAATTTTGGCTCAGTCGAGACACCGCGAGTTTGCAGTTCGATTCTCGACTGATATATATATATTTTTAATTTCTTTGTTATTTTTTCCTTTTTTTCTTTTTTGTTGTTATTTTCTTTTAGTTATTTAAATACAAAAATTAAAGAAATTTAAATTTCTGATAAAGTTTTCCATCAGATGGCCCGAGTGAAACGAGGAAACGAATATGTAAAATAATAAATTAGGATCGGACTTTGGATAGGATTCAGAAAGGATTATTATAGGAAAATAAATTATTCCCGTACCAACCAACCTACCAACTTATTAGCAGTAAAATAACACACATATCTACCGGGTTATACGACAACCGCGAAAACCTAAAAGTGTTTATTAGCAGTAGTTCCAATTTTGGCCATTTCACAGATGTGCACAGATACAGTGGTAAAGGCGGCGCTAGTAGTAACATAAAATTGCATTTATTGAGGTTGCCTGGATAGAATAGAATTTCCCATTTTTTTGTATCTAAATATCTACAAAATTGGGAGAACTTTCGCTCTAAGAAAAAACAGAAATTTCGAAGAATATTTTTATTTCTGTCATTACATATTTGTTATTTAAAAACTAAATGAAAAAATAAAAAGAACAAATAAAAAGTAACAGCGACAACAAAAAATAATATTTAAAAAAAACATAGAAAAAGAAAACTTCAGGATTCGACCTCGAGACCTTTATTGTTTAATGCCTGAAAACACGGGGAAAACCCTTTTCACTAAGAATGAATCCTAGCTAGATCGATTTATCGCCCCCGAGACCCCCTATATACCAAATTTCATCGTAATCGTTGCAGCCGTTTCCGAGATTCTTATTATATAGGATAAATAGATAGATATAGTATACAAGAATTGCTCGTTTAAAGTATAAGAGATTTCAAGTGTTACCTAAGTAAATACAGCAGCATTCACTTGTTTTTGTATTTATTTCTGTTTCACCATGTAGATATTTTACATTTTATATATATATTTAAAAGTTTGCAAATAAATGTGAAAATAAATAGCAAGAAAAAGTTATTGAGTTTATTATAAGTTGGAGGTTCAAAAGTAAATAGATAGGCCCAGTAAAGTAAAGATAGGTACACATAAAAAATTTACGGCTCTACAAAAATTTCGCCCAGTAGAGTATTTCCAACAACAATTTGATACTTTTTTATGTAGCGTACTTTCATTTTAATTCTACGTTTACGAGTTTTTTTACAGCCTCCGCGTCTCACTCGGGCAGATCATATACGGCAATATTGTTTTTATATCTCGCCGGGAAAGATATTATTAGTAAGCGACTAAATAGCATCGCAGAGCTATCCGAAAATATGTAGGTATGTAATCTGCAGAATCAATATATCAAAATCACAAAGGCAGGAAGGAACACGGCCGCCCTCCCTGATCATACAAGACTTGGTGGCAGGCACAGAATATTGAAAGTGGGTAAAAGTTGGAACATTAAAAGTGAAAGAAAATTAAATACTCTACGTAAGACTTAATAGAATGTAGGCCGCTGGTCAAGCCAGTCCGTCATTTAATTAACTGTATTTTGAAAGTTGTCGCTGTGATAAGAAGTCGCCATTTAAGGAAAAATAAATGTATTGACAAGTGAGTGTTCCTTTCACGGCAGAAGCCCGCGCCCGCGCAACGGCATTTGCTGTTGGTTGCGCTTAAAACTTAACCTTACCTACCTTGTGACGAGAAGTAAGCTTTGTGTGATACTGTTGTATGTACTTACCATGTCGCAAATGTTTAGCAAATATTGATTTAATTGATTGGTACTGTCGCGTTCGAACCTTTTTACATACATTCTTCTCTGTGTTATTTCTATTTTTGAAAGACATTCTCATTTATCGAACGCGTTTCTTTATATGTTCTTTGAGTTCAGTCAATTGTTAGCTCTCATGTGGGAAACATATGAAAAGAGTGAAGTTTGATCCCGTCTTTTATTCAGTAGTATAAAGTCTACACAGGGTCGGAGAACCGGTACGCTCATCAGAAGGAGCATCTACGCCCCCAAGTTTTACGCAGTACCTTACCTAATTTGCTCAAACACTACTTGCCTAGTTCTTGATTAATGATGATGATCTTCTCCAACAGTTTTCGGTGGTGACTCTTCACGGCGACCACTTCGACTCCGGCAACAAAATTGTTTGTTTGATTTTATTCATAACATTCCGTAATATTAATAAGTAGGTCATCGTCATCATTATTATTATCGTGTGGCTTATAAGGTCGATGACCGACAGCACAAACCCTGGTGACAGTTTTATTATTGAGCCGCCTCACGCCTGTGGCCAAGTAGACAATTTTCTATATTTGATCACTACCATAAGTTGCTTCGAAACGTAGCCAGAGTTGGATAGTATGTATGTATAAAATTAATGAATGTGATGTAGGATGTAGTAGGTTATATAAAACTGTATATTGCGTAATCAACGAGTAGGCACAAAATCAATCAGCAACATTTCCTTAATTTCATGTAAATTAAAAAACAAATACAAATAACCTTCAAATAACACACCGCCGCCGTGTGGTGACGGCAGAGTAGAATATATTTGTCACCAACCCCTACTCTTCCCGTGGGTGTTGTAAGAGGCGACTTAGGGACTACACATTGAACAGGGAACGGGCAGTAGCGCTCTCTGATACA
The DNA here is from genome assembly GCA_951230895.1 of Carpatolechia fugitivella. Lineage (NCBI taxonomy): Eukaryota > Metazoa > Arthropoda > Insecta > Lepidoptera > Gelechiidae > Carpatolechia > Carpatolechia fugitivella. The sequence goes on along the minus strand of OX579662.1, from coordinate 16,024,679 downwards.
GTAACCTTTTAATCTGTGATCTCCAACCCGCCTGCCAAGCGTGGAGATTCTCATAGTCCAGCAGTGGACTGTAACGGGCCGTTGATTTGATTTGATAAAAAACAAAATAAGGCTGTCAATTAATAAACCAGTAAATCTTTGCGAAACAAATTATGAGTTTTAATTAAAAAATCACCCATTTATTATTCTGTTATATGCGAAAATTTTGAAAATGTTAATGCTTAAAAATAATATATTTTCAAAAACGTCATTGATTCCTTGCTCTGTGTTCGTAAAGCCTTTTAGCATGTTGAATAGTTTTGTTGTGACCATAGTTATGACGAATAAAGTACCTATAGTCATAATACATAAGTAAGATGATGAAGCATTTTGTTGTATAGTGCACACTGCACGTACCCGTGGTCCGCACGGGGTCAGGTGCGTTTAGCGTTTGAGTTAGTATGTCATCCAAAATACGTGGTTCACTTACTGGCGTATTGGACTTGAATTGGTTAATGTTCCTAATATTTTTTATTAACAAACTGCGTATTTTTTATGTGATTTCATCGTCAGTTAACCTCGACTCTATTTTCAATAATCGATTGACTTTTTTAACGGAACAAGTAAAAAGCGTATCAGTCTCCTAAAAAGTTAGGTTTCTAAAAAACGAGGTCAAATTAGCGGCTCAGCGTCAGCTCGGCGACGACGACTGCGAGATCGTGAACACGTACCTACTACCTAATTGACATCAATGCCATACATTTCGATGATATAATTAATAAATTGAGAAGAAATATGTAATTATTTGCAAATGAAGTGTTAACAGTTTAAGTAAGTAATGTTCATGTAGCTGCATGCAAGCACCCAAAACGCGCGGGCGGCGGCGGCGGCGGCGGCGGCAGCGGTCTCTATTTACACAGTTGAAACGTTAACAAATATCTTATCTCCAAAAGCTCTGTCGAACCCACGAAGACGCTCACAAACATGTTTTATCGTTTTAGTTTTATATACTTAAGGTTTTTAGTTTTATGCAAGACAAAGGTAGAGTTATAAAAATAATACTGAATCGAATTCGTGTCGTCGTGTCGTTGTGTGTTAATCTAGGCTACAAACTACCTCCATTCCAAATTTCATCCAAATCCGTTGAGTAGCTACTTCAAGCGTGAACGCGGAACAAACATCCAAATATATTTTCACATTTCGCACACCTAGATAAAGGGTAACACAACTCAAAATACCTTTCTTTTCGGGAACAGCAACGTTTTACTCCATTTCTATTTGACCGATTTAAAATATTGTGATATCATTTTGTATTTCTTAGCTAAGATTTTTACACAGGTGTCTTTGGACTTAATGTAGTTTTCGACGCAGAATCCGAATATCGCAATAACTTGATTTTGGATTATTTTGAGTTGTGTTACCCTTTATCTAGGTGTGCGATTTATAATATTATATTATGGTGTGATGTGAAATGGGATCATGTTTGGTAAAAATATACGATCAAACTTGTGCTTGGTTAGTAAAAATTTCCGGTGTAAAACTGCTTACAGTTTTTGCTTTAAAATCAATAGCACAGAGTATATCATTTGAAGCTTATTGTTATAGAATAAGTTGCAAAGGATGAAAAATGTTTCCTAGAAAGTAGGGTCAACTTGGGATGACTTCAGTTAGAGAGAAACGGATATAACTGCGTTTTGTTAGCGTTGAAATTTACAAACATAGCTGGTATCTTTGAAAAGGTAGATGAACACATTGTTCAGCACACTATTATTTCCATAAATAGTGCTATCAGCTACAATTCCGTAGATACTCGGGCATAGTAAATCGTTGGTGTACATAGAAGAAAGAACAGATCCCTGAGGTACACGAAAATAGATTAGTAAACGTTTACGATTCTGCAACACATTTAATTGAGTCAGAGAAGTTTAAATTCGCATGCACTGAAACCGTTAGTTTATAAACAACTATGATGATATAATGTACCTAACAAAGACAATAAATAATTAAAGATTGAATTCTTAACCGTGTTGTTTTGTTAATGACATGACTTGGCCCAGTGTCTCACCTCCATGGGGAGAGGGGGGGCACCTTTCACTACTCCTCTTGGTGTTGTTTAACATGCGCCAAACACAATAGAAGCGCATAACTTAAATCGCTTAAAGACAATCGAAGTAATTACAAATGAGTTTTGTTGGACAAACAATAATGAATCGTATTGGTAGTGGTGGCGCGGCAGTTCCCCAAACAAATGACAAAATGAAACATGACAATCACTTATTAAAAGTATTTGTAATGAAATTATGTTCCACGATATTTTAGGTAAGTACATGTATTTTGATAAAACTACCTATAGATAAATAACGGAATTTTACTGCAAACTTAAACATTTCAAATAATTAACAACCTTCAAATATTCAAATTCAAAGTAATTTATTTAGAATCATAGGTAGGTATATCACATGAATATTGTGGAAACAACTATGTTCCGAAACATGGGCCTACAAAGTTTATATAAGTCAATACAGAAAATATTAAGAAATACTATCTGAGGAGCTATTAGTACATGAAAGACAAAAATTCAGCCTTTTATAAAGAAATATTCTTATCGTCATTAGAATAAACTATTCTCCAACCAGAAATTGTTCCTTGAAAGGAAAACAGAAAAAAATCTAAAATAAAAGTTGTTCAGTGCCCGATGGCCGATGATGGTACGCCATTATGACTTAGAAAGTTTTTTAATTGCAACTAACTGATAGAGTTAAAAACATTTTGAACTCGGCGGGCATGTTGCTCGCTTACCTAAGGTTTGTAGGCAAAGTTGTCTGTTTACTAACTTTAGTTAGATGATGCATTGCTTATAGTTAAGCAGATGGTCGTGCTTAAAGCATTGTAGCTGGCTTAGCTACGCTTTGGTTTGTTTCTAATCTCGTTCTGGAGAGGGATCTTTATTTAGCAAAGATATTGCAGATAAATATTCATTATATTAACAAATTCAAAATGAAGTTAGCTTAAATCTGTTACACCTTACATGTCATCGAAATTGTTTTAAATTAAATCAAGGGCATGCCACGAAAAAAAAGAAACAAATTAGCCATGAAAAATATGTTGGGTCGAGACACGAGAAACTATTTATTACTTTTTATTAGTGCGTGTCTAATCGAAATAACGCCTGTAGGCTTTAAAGATTATTATTTATTGGTGGACTGGTGGAGATGGACTCCCCAAATATAAAAGCTTCACCGGCGTCTATAAGTAGGATAGCAAACATTATAGAGGAAACGACATGGCTTGTGCGGAGTTCTGTGGGATTGCCACCCGTCGACCGTCATCTCTGTCCGCCCAAGTACGGCTGGCTGCCCCGAATAAACCACAGTGAAGTCGTTTCCGGGCACTTCGCTGCCACCGCTGCTGCCTGCCCTGCTCCAAGTAAACTTCACTGGCGCTAGGGTTGCCAACTTTTTTTACAAGAAATAAAGTATATTTAGGCTGAGGAGAATATTAACCAGTATTTTAGAAAAATGAACAGTATTTTATTTATTTAATGCTTTAAGAGCTTCTCGCACAACTTATTAATTTACAGTCTTTTTTAAAAACTTCTTACGCATCACCACAATGTTATTATAGCTAAAATTAAAATAAATGAGGAGCTCTTTTTTTATTAAATTAATAGTTGCTCTATTTCTATCCTCCCGCCACTTTGTTACTGAAAAAACTCTTTCAGTAAATGCAGAGGTGGCGGGAACAGAAAGTAGATAGGTATGATACAATTTTAGTAATATTCTTTAATTCTTTTGAGGTGTTTACTATACATAGTGTTAAGCATTGTGATGCTGAAAACAGTATTTTGTATACTTTATTTTTGTTCAACAGTAAAAAGTATAATGTAGTGAAAAACAGTATAATACTGTATACTACCCGCCCCCGCCCCCGCACCCCAACGCAACTGGATGCGTGTTCAAGCGTGTTTCTTATTTCTGACTTAATTTTGTAATTGACAATATTTTATTTAAAAAAGGAAACGCAAGAGATGCGTCGACTGTGGAGCTTCGGTGAGCTCTTCTCCACAGATTCCGTCATTGTGTTAGTGAACTCACGCAAAAAAATCTAAGTGATGTAATAACATCCTATGGAAATAAATAATTTTTGATTTGATTTGATTTTGACAACTGAAAATCAGCGACTTATCAGTCAGGCACCATGACTGCTTTGCCTAGTTAAAAAACTACTAAACTACTTTAAACTACCTACTTTTAAGTTTTTCAGTGTGTCAGGATCATTGATGATTACCCGTCTTATAACTATTTAGATTTGTTTTTTAGACGTTAAGAGTAAAGAGTGTTGCCACAGCTGATAGTTACAGGAGGAAGGGTGGTGGTGGAGGATGGCAGTGGGTGCTCAGCTGACGGCGGGGGACGGGGGTACGAGGCGGGGTTGGGGGCGGGGGTGTATTACTTTACTACATATTCAACACTTCTCGCTAGCTGACGATTGTATCAGCTGTTTACTGTGTATGAAATGCATTAATTTTGATTTAATTTAGACATCCCATTTAAGTTCATGTTGAAAGTCTAAAGTGAGAAAATATTGAGTTTTGTCTCTATTGTAGTTGTAGACCAGGCAAAGGCACGTGGGTGAGCGAGATGTCCCACATTATATGCTTTGGAAAGATGGCCGCTTAGCTCAACCACTCGCTTTATCTTTGTCGTTAGTCAAAGAACACAATATACTTAACGCCGATAACTTACGTTACGATATTTAAAAATAATATTACTACGCAGGGACCTTGGGACCAAAATAATACTTGCGTACGTATTCATAAATTGTATTGTCTGATGTTTTTATTTTGAAAATAAATATAACTTAATGCTTTTTTATTTTATTTAATTTTAGATGCTGCTGATAGTCAATATTATGAAAATTTTATTTTGTTTACTGTTGGAAAATTGAGTAAAAATACATTGCTGGGACTTAAAATATTTTAAAGAAATAGAGACGATACATAAAGGAAATAGAGACGGTACATAAAGGCGTAAAAATGGGATTCTTTTAAGGAAAAAGAGACGGCACATAAAGGCGTAAAAATGAGATTCTTTTAAGGAAATAGAGACGGTACATAAAGGCGTAAAAATGGGATTCTTTTAAGGAAATAGAGACAGTACATAAAGACGTAAAAATGGGATTCTTTTAAGGAAATAGAAACGGCACATAAAGGCGTAAAAATGGGATTCTTTTAAGGAAATAAAGACGGTACATAAAGGCGTAAAAATGGGATTCTTTTAAGGAAATAGAGACGGTACATAAGGGCGTAAAAATGGGATTCTTTTAAGGAAATAGAGACGGTACATAAAGGCGTAAAAATGGGATTCTTTTGTATTTTTTAGAAGCATAATTAAAATATAAATTATCGTTATACAATACAGTGCACTTTAAAACATAAAAGCCGCAAGATAATGAAAAATAACATGGGCGAGGCGAGCCGGTAACATTAGTAGACAAGAATTCACGTTGTTATTTATTGTTTATTGCGTACATTGATATTAAAAAGATGCTGCGAGTAGGCGACACGTGAACAGCTATAATTTAATTATAAATGCTTTTAGCAGATTGGATCCACTTTAGGTTTATTTTCTTTATAGTCCCATTGAACAATACAACTATGATAATTATTGTTGTAAAAAACAAACGCTGGTCCTTTTGCGCAGAATGGGTGTTTTGTCCTGGTTCTTATGGAAATTATGGTTTCATATTGTTTTGTTGTAACTTTGCATTTATCCAGTTTTGTGAAGTTAAATCCTTTTAGTGTCCAATAAGTTCGTTTGAGCTGGTTTTAGATTTTTTGTTACGAGTAATTTAGCGCTAAATTGACTTATTTTGTAACTACATCATCATCATTGTGATTGAGACAGCCGGCGGCGCACGCGCTTCAATAAAACGAAGGTTTAAGGATTTTTGTAAAAAGATAGTTATATTTTTGGCATTGGACTATGACACAATATAATACTATGATATGCTAAGTAAGCGTTTTATAAAGACTTTTACATGCCGAATATTTGTTAATCAGACTATTCATCAGAGGACTCTTTATATAATTTTAACAAACATAACTGCTTACTAAATGAGAGTAGAGATACGACTCTAGTTTACCACTCAGGACTGCTCTAGTACTCGTCACCTATATCAAAACATAACTATTTCTAGTTTCTCACTTTCATTTTTTTACTCTATAGGTACATATTCATAATAATACAATTTTGAACATAATAATAATATCGATATGATATTTAATACAGAAATACGCAACGGATCAGCAACGGTAATAGTTTACCCATGAAGCGTCGGTTACTGCAACTGCGAATAAATATTTTCGTTGGTGGGTTCGTGGTAGGAATGCGGCTCAACGACCTCGGTACTCGGCAACGGGCTCGGCGAAACAACACACATCGTCCGTCACAACAACACATAAAACAACGTTAAACAATATCAACGTACATAGGTACTATTTGGTATCAGGTTCGCTCATCGGCGCCCCCGCACTTATCACACTAACTAATTACAACGAAACATCACAGAGAGCGGGCCCGCGTGGCTCGAGCGCGCTACATGTATATCGGCAGCTGCTGCAGCGCGCGTTTGTCAAACCGCTCGTAGCGCGGCGGCAGGCGCATATCACAGTCCAGGGGCTCCACGCGGTACGGATGGTGCGCCTTGAGCCGCGGCCGTGCGCACAGCTTGCCGGCGCCTACGTCGCCCGCGAACGACTCGAAGCGGTAGTCGGGCGCCGGCGCCTGCTGCGGAGCGCGCTGGCGCTGGGCCTGGGCTGGCGCGGGTGGTGGCACCGGCGGCGCGGGAGCTGCGCGGCAGCACCGCCGCGGCCGAGAGCGCGCCCGCTCCGGTGCTGCAGCCGCCGCGGTCACCGCCACGCCAGCCTCGCTGCGCGGCAGGTTGTTCACGAACGGCACGCGCCGCAGGCTCTCGAGCCTCCTGAAGTGAGATGGGTGGATCATGAGCAGTGGCTCAATCTTGACGCCCTGCGGCGGCTTGGCACAATCGGGAAGCTCGTATTCGATACTGCAGTCTACGTGTAAAGGCACCGAGTAATCCTTGGGGGCGAGGGAGGCTGGTCGCGCATCTCGCCGAAAACGATCGGCAGCGGCGAACTCGGCCTCGCTTCGGGCGTAGCCCGTCATCGCGGCGCAGCGCGGCCTCACGGCATGCGGCCGCGGGCGCGCGCCGATCAGCTGATCGTCGTGAGCGAAAGTATTGGCACAGCGCGCGGACGTGCGCGCGGGATAGCGCCGGGCGCGAGACTGCGGGCGGCCTCCCCACGCGCCGCCGCGCCGCGCCTGCGCCCCCCGCCCCGCTGGCGCCCGCTCGGAGCATGCACCGCTGCAGGCGGCGCGTCGTCGCGGGTAGAGTAGACGCACGCTCGCCGCTCGCCCGAGCGGGGGAGGCACGAATCGATAAAAATAGCAGCCGCTCCCCGCCTCCTCCCTGCACCGCGGGGGCAAACAGCTGATTACACCAACTTAGTGATTAGGCCAAAAAGACTTAAAGGGCATCACACACGGCAGCTATAATGTAAAGATGTACACATTATAGCACGATACCTGTCGATACATCTCATTACATCTTTCCATAGAAATCGTCGGAGACAACACACGGCGCAGATATTGTAAATTTTTACATCTTCGTATCTTAAGATACTGAGCGGTATGAAAATATACATTTACATCTCGATACCTCTCAATACCTTTCAATACAATATCTCTCTTCGAAAAGGGTGTTCAAAAAGTTTCTGTGATAGACAGAGGGTTTTACTTGTTCCTAGAACACACCACAAATAGTGTCGCCAGGTCTGATTTGTTTTAAATCAAGACAAAAGATAAAATAAATCGGTATTTCGGGCTGTAGGTCGGGAGTTCGGGACAAACAAAAAAATTTGTTTTTTTCAAGATTTAATTCGTTACGTTTCACAACTAATAATATTTTCTTTCTTTCATCCTGTGACGATTGGCGCCAACTGTTGTCGAGAGTTTATAAGCCGCCCAAAGGGCCTCTGACATGGCTTTACAACTACCACCATGGCAGTAAACAGGGACCTACGAAACACCGAGCAAGTGATAATCTGGTTAGAAAAGATCTGTACATTACAGGCCGGGATAAGAACCAAAATTACGTCACTTTAAAATTGTAAGAATATGATATCACTGTGTTGAAACTTGAGATTAATGCAGTGTTTTATAATTGAAGCTGTTATTTATTAATTAAGAATGTGATTTATAATTAAAGCTGTGATTTGTAATTAAAGCTGTGATTTATAATTATTAAAATATTATTTTGATATCTAAATGTCTTTGTTTTATTTGTGAAATCTTATTAATAGTGAATCTCTAAAATCCATAAGATATGGGATCCCGGTTGCTGCTGTGCTATATACTTGTAGGTACTAGTAAAATATCCAACCCCATCCACCACTTGGATAAGTAGAACCGGTGGTTTCACTCTAGGATAAATAAAGTGTCCTTTCAAACACGAGTCATCGTGGTCACCCTAGTGACAATTTCTAAGCGAGAAAAGTGTTTTGTCTACAGTTTCGTGGAAAAGAAAAAAAAAACTTTTTGATACTTTCTACATTTTTTACATAATAAATCCTGTCTGTCAGTTACAAAAAGAATTACATTTCCACGAGGTTTAGTTCAAGAGTAATGCTTGGCCGCGCGGTTCTCCGCGTTTCTACGGCGGCGCGGCCACGTTTATACCCATATAACTTCCGAACAGTAACTTTTACAAATTTTTGGTTTTGAGCATTAGAGTTTTACATATTTCTACGAAAACTTATTTATTTATTTATTAATAATAGGAAGACCAACAGCAAAAGTTAACTTGATAGTAAAATACAGTAATACCAAAAAGCCATTTACGGGTCTCCACATGTAGGTGCCAGAACATAAAAAAAACACATAAGGTCATACACTCATAGGCCTGAATACTAGCTCGCAAACAGATTGTTCAGTTACAAAAAAAAAATTGTCTATTTAGCAGACGTCTCGCCGAATCGGAACCAGTATTAAACAGGTCCAGGTCAAATTCTTGGCACAATTTATTAAAATTGCTGCTTGCACGCAATGATGAAGTCGTTTTTCTTATTCTTCGTCGTGGCCGAGCAATCGAAACGGACACTTGTTTCATGACAATCAGTAAAGCATGAATTTTCCACTATGATTTTACATCTCTCGACGAGAGCCAATTTGTTCGGATTCATCGGCAACGTTACCTGAACTGCCTCACACTACGCAGCCTTCGTCCATCTCGAGTCGCTCTGCTCACTTACTAGAATAATTTAAATGATGATCTGATAAGATAATTAAAGTTCTACTATAGGTACCAATACCTAAACTAATAATGTTATAATTTAGTTTGCTTTGTCTTTGAACCACATTCATAATGCCTATTTACTTTCGACGTCATCTTTGTCCTTCATTGCTTTTTGCATGACTCTAGAAAAAATCCCAAGCCCAAATGGATAACAGTGGCGCTCTCTGTCGGCGCGTCTGGGAAACTCTGAGCCCGCTCGGTAGCGATGTGCTGTAGTCACGGACCAAGTAGGACCTTCCTACTTGGTCCGTGCCTGTAGTGGTACCGCGCAGCACAACCGGAACCCACTCCGGAACCATCGCGTCTCGTCGTCGACTCGAGGAAGGACTCGAGTCTCGCTCGACAAACCACCATTATCAACGTGGCACTGATAAAGTGGTTGCCAGACTACAGAGGCAGAGATAATTATTATTTTATTCTGTGGCAAAATATAATGGCGAATACCTGTTATTGGCTCTGTAGTCACCATATTTATGTATTAACTAAATTGTATTATTATTTTATTTTTATTTTATTGTATTTTATTTATATAAGGGAAACTTACAACTTAGATAGTAATATCATAACTATAGCTAAGATACAGTACTTGAGCCAATTACAAGCTTCCGCATGTGAAACAATGTTGGGTAATTTAATACATACACTCATAGATACACAAGTAATTATAAAATCTTAGACGTTCGCATGCTGTGAACATAAGTAAGAACGTGTAAGATGAAAAATTTTAATACTTATAAGAAATATTTAAGGTTGAAGTTCACAAAGGCGTGAACTAGTGCCCAATAGATCAGTCCACGAGATCAGCAGTTCATAGTGCGCTTCAAAAACAATTAGAGCAAACATTATTTTAATTTTGATCGCCAAAAAATGAGTCGGACATCACCTTTTTTATCAGAATAGATCTAGTATTAAAAATATCTATGTATTGGGAAAAATGGTCATTAAAATTCTTGCCAGCACGCCAGAAATATGATCCTTGTTTATATTTAGTAAATGCTATGGGAAGAGAAAGTCTGAGATTACTATTTCTTGAGTTATGGTTACGAACGCACAATTTAATTGACGATAGTAATTCGGGTACGTCAACAATACCAGCAGCAATATTAGAGAGGAGGATGATGTCAGCTACGACTCTACGCTTAGCCAAGGGGAGGATGTGGTGACGTCTACAAACAACTATCGATATAGGAGCTACAACTGATTTTGAATTTGAAATTAATTGAGCGGAGGAATTTTCGTTGAATTCTTTCTATTTGGTCAACATAAATAGTATAGCTAGGACTCCAGACCTGTGATGCATATTCTAATTGGCTTCTTACTAATGTACAATATAAGATTTTATGGGTTTTTATCAATTTAAATTGTTTAGAAATTCTGATTAGAAAACCCAATGTTTTAAGAGCCTTACTTGTAATTGACTATTATTTTATTTTTATGTATTCGGAATACCAACAGCTATAATACATACATACATACATAAAGTCACGCCTTTTTCCCGGAGGGGTAGGCAGAGACCACTTCCTTCCACTTGCTACGATCCAGACATACTTCTTTCGCTTCATTCACATTCATCAACCTCTTCATGCACGCTCGTCGGTTTAGGGTACTCCTGACCTGGCCTTTTTTAAGTACATCCCCGATCTGGTCGTGAAACGTACGCCTTGGCCTTCCCCTTCCAACATCTCCATTCACACTTGCCTCATAAATTTGTTTGGTTAGCTATAATACAATTTAGTTAATACATAAATATGGTGACTACAGAGCCAATAACAGGTATTCGCAACTAGAAACAAAATTGTGATGTCGACTTAACGCTAGAAACACTGGTTCGAAATACGTACATAACATAAAATTTAAAAAAAAAATTATTGCTGTTGGTATTCCGAATACATAAAAATAAAAATAAATAAAATAAACAAAGATAATAAAATAAAATAAATAAAACTAACACATTTATAGCAAACTTTCTTCATCAAGCAAGAATACACCGCGAGTTTCAGTGGAGCACGAGTAGTCCACAGCAACACTTTCACCGTTGCAAGTCCCCGCCCGCAAAGCGGCCGCGTCCTCACAGCGGCGCGCGCGCACCCCGCCCCCCCCAACGCCCGCGCCCGCCCACGCCTGCCATGCCGCGTGGTGCGCGCGCGCCAGCCCCGCCACGCCGTCCGCGCCTGCGCCCCGCACGTACACGTCTACGTGGCCCAGCCGCCGCGCCAGCCCGAGCGCGCCCGCGCTGCTGTGCACCACCTGCACGAACTCCGCGTCGTCCCTCGCGAGCCGCCAGCGCCCGCGGACGAAGCACGGCCGCGCCGGGTCCAGCGCCGTCAGCCGGCCGAGCGCAGCGCCCCCCGCGCGCCGCACCACCCGCGCCGCTGCCCCAGCCGCGTGCGCGCCCAGGCTGAACCCGACGGCGTGCACGCGGCCCGGAGCAACGCCCGCGCGCGCCGCCGCCAGCATCAGTCCGGCCAGCGCGTGCGCCAGCGAGCCGACGCGCGCCGCCGCCGCCGCGTACCCGCCGCTAGTGCCGCCGCCGCTAACGTCCAGCTCCAGCACGAGCGCGTGGTCGGTCCGCAGCGCCGCCACCACAGCGCGCGCCGCCTCGTCTCCCGCTGCGTTGCCCCACCCCCCCGCGTACAGCCCGAGCCGCGCCGGCCGTAGTGCCCGCAGCCGCCCCGCCGCCGCCGACGCCGGGTACCGCCGTGAGCCTGCCGCGCTGTGCTCCACCACCTCGTACTCGTCAGGAGATATTGAACTATCTTCGAGCACGCCTGAAATTTCACTTATTATGATTATGATCTCTTACACTTTTCTACCAAATAAATGAAAAGTGCCTTTTGTGTCTACACCTACAAAAATCACCAACAATGCGTATCAGCTTTGAAAGCGACTCGCGCAACGTTGCCGGCAGTAGAGCATCAATTTGAGTCCACCTCGCCTCGTCTTGAGCGGCGACGCCGGCGCCGAGCATGGCCGCCGCCAGCAGCAGCGCCCGCGCCGCCCGCCCAGCCCCCCGCACCGCCCGCATCGCCGTAAGAGCTGTGCGCTACTGCGTTACAACACACGCATCGCCTCTATTCATACACATGACCCGCACACAACCTTGACCTTACCCTATTCAATCTTCATGGTTGGCCAATCGCTATTTTTTATTTTATTTCCGCACCTAAAATTGAGTAGATCAGCTGGAGATCAACTCAGTATTTTTTAAATCTGCAAAATAACTACAAAGTCATCAATCACAAATTTTACAAAAGACTGGCTAAAATTAAAATAAGTACAGCATTGATGCTGTTGATTTGTTAACTTATATACTGAGCGAGCAGTCGTGTCCTCTTTGATTGATGAATGTAAAGTGCGTCCGTTGTTAGTGAAGTCACGTTCTGCGCGCGACGCGGCCGGCACTTGGAGGCGCAAGTTGGCGGCCGCTGCGGCCCACATCCCCCGGGGTCGGCGGCGGCGGCGGCGTCCTTTAGTAGTAGTACCTCTCTGCTTTCCCTGATGCTCGAGAGGTCAGCAGAATATTTTATGGACTCTGGAGTCAACTTAGCCCACGCTGCAACTTAGTCCACGGGCTCAGTTGACCACTTTTAGATTTTTTTCTTCCAACTACGCAGTAATGTTATCATTATAATCACTACAAAACCGATCACAAAGGACCTATTATCTGCTTAGAACCAAAACAGTGCAGAAAAGTTATATGAAATCTCATTATTGCACTGTTTTACTTTACTGCACTGTTTTTTATTTTTTATTTAGATATCACAAAGATCTAACGTCTCCTCATTAAAATTGGAAAGTTGCCTTTTGAAATTGCCAGTTATCTGATTGAAGCTACAAACCCGAAAGCATACACTGGCCATTGTTTCGCCGAACTTCAGCAGCGCTGCTAGCTGGTTCCGGTGCTAACTTGATTGCGCTCAAGCGTCATGGTGGATGGAAATCGGACCAAGTAGTAGAAGGTTATATTGAGGAATCCATACAAAATAAAAGTAAAATCACTCAAAATACAACGGAATCAATTCATTTGCACCGATCAACACCACCACGTCCATCTACTTCTCATGGAAATGATTTTTAATTGAGCCCGCGTCTACCTGTATCTGATTCTGATAATATTCACAACTAAACCAAACAAATATTACTAAAATTAATATTCCAAGAAAAAGTGAAAATTTCACTTTTAATAACCGCACATTTAAATAAATAAATAAATAAATATGTGGGAACATCTTCACTCACGGCCATCTGATCCCAAACTAAGCAGAGCTTGTACTATGGGTACCAGACAGCTGATATACATTACATAAATAGATAAATACATACTTATATAGATAAACAACAACCAGACACCAGGCAAACACAAGTGTTCATCACACGAATGTTTGCCCTGGGCGGGATTCGAACCCGCGACCCCGTGCGTCGGAGGCAGATACACTGGGCTACGGAGCCGTCAAAAAAAATAAATAATCAAACAAAAAAAAACTAATCTTCGTCAAATTTAATAATTGTAATTTTTAAATGTTTGAGGAGAAGATGAATTAAACTTTGTTTTCATTAACTTGTGTTTTTATTTTGAGTAGGAATATTTTATCACGGTAGGTAGATATTGGTAGTTGAAAGAAAAGTAGATTACGCACCTCGCTAAAGTGAGTTAATTATGCACTCGTGCTAAAACATAACACTCGTGTGCATTAATAACTCACTTTGCGCTCGACGCTACAATCTACTATTTGTAGGCAGACAGGTTGGTCCACAGGTTCTACAGGGTAGTGAAAAATACTAATATAGATTTTATATCTCTGAATCAATTTAAATGAGATGATCAGGAAATAATTATTATTCGCGAGTGACCTTATATTGAGTCAGATTATAAAAAGATTTATTTTTATTTAGATGTCTTGTCTACCATAAAATATAATTCAGGTACTCCGGATGTCTGTTTGCGCGGTAAAGTGATGACATATTCTGACCTCGTAGCGAGTGATCTTCACCTTGTGACGAGCTCGGCACAGTCCTGCACTGGGCGCCGCCGCGCTGGGCCGCGAACAAACGAACAACGCACACGCAACTTGATGCAACCCACTTAGCGACCAGCGTTATATATTTTTTTCTTTTTTACTGCAGTAATCCGTTTATCACCCACGTCGCGAGCTATGATTTTATTTTCCAGAAGTATGTCGGGTCAGATCGACCATATTTGTCAACATGCATTATTATTTATCTGACAGTTCTGTTGTCCGAATGAAGTAAAATAAAATGTTTAATATGATACAAAAATAAATAAAGATGGCTTTAATAATTTATGTATAGCGAAGTTAAATATATTATTATTAAATTTAGCAAAAGTACGGCCCGGGCCCTGGTCGATTACTATGGTAGGGCGCTGCGCTGCGTGACTTGACCCCGCGGATGTCTATATTTTATATTTGTTCGCCAATATAATATTTATAGTTAATGTTTGTTGACCTAACGACCTCAAATTTATTTTGAGGATTTTGAGGTCATATTAATTTACCTACTAGCACAAAGTAGCAGCGTGTTTTTATTTTGTGGCTGGGTAGTTTATGTACATGCTTTTCTAAAGATTTTGACAGATAGCCAAAGAAGAGACGAGATTATTCTATTCAACTAAATAGTATCTGGGGGCACGGCAGTGCCCCCGCCAAGTCGAGCAAAAAAGCGGCACGGCCGCCGTACCGTACTTTTCTCGAAGCAGTTCAGTTCAGGCCATTTTTGACCCCCCTATAACTTCGTTGCGGATAAAACTAGAAGCCTAAATTTTCAGTAACCAAGCAGGCATTGTATAAACACGGTATATTTCAAATTTCATTCAATTTGAACCAATAATTAAAAAATTATAAGTCTGACTGACTGACCGATCATCAAAACTCTAACGCCTTTTGGGGTTTGAACATTTCGGCATAGTAATAACCACAATTTTGCGGGAATTTAGGACTTTTATTGAAAAAACAGCGCACGTTGAAACCTGTATATATCGATAGAAGATTTATAGATAAACAAAATGATATATGACTTAATGTCCTACCGCGCAACGTTTTTGAGATAATCCATGTTAAAACCCAGTATGAATAAAAATCCTAATTTATTCCCTCTGCGATTAAATACCTATACTTAGTACAATTTTTGCACGTGATGTTTGCTCTTTCTGCACCTTATACGATATCTTACATACATCAATACATGTCACGTATATATCCCTAAAGGGGTGAGCAGAGCCTTAGATGGCACACGGGAAGCACACATTTTGCCGTCAAAATGTTTGGACTTTGGTCGATATTGTACGATATTTTATCTTACCTTCATGTAATGTTCATATTCAATAACAATATTTTCTACTACTGTCTCCGTCCGTGGCCCTTTGTTTAAGAGCATCGACGTGACATTATAGCGTCATTTCAACGAGCAAACCAAATCGTGCCATCCATCAATTTCTATAATAAAATTAAAATACATAGGTGTTACTTTATCGAATTTGATGGCTCAACAAAAGGTATTATTTTTGACTTTTTAAATTTTTGTTTTTTTTTGCTTCGGGGGTTTTTAAATTTTAAATTTATTTTTATTTTATAATTTTTAAACTTTATTACAAATAAATTATGATAATTATGAGTCCAGCAGTGGACTGTAAGTGTAACGGGCCGTTGATGATATGAGTACAGTTATATCTAAAAGGATCACTATCAAATTGGAGAGTATTTTTAAGAGAGTACTAGTGTGCTGGATATCCTGGCTACAGCATCAGCTCATCGTGTAGCCACCATTGCATTGTATGTAGAATCAAATACTGATCAAAATGAATCCAAACACGACATATCTGCTATAATTTTTTCAAGAGTGTACTAGAGTGCTGGATATCCTGGCTGCAGCATCAGCTTATCGTGTTGCCACCATTGCATTGAATTTAGAATCAAATACTGATCAAAACGAATCCAAACACGATAAACCGGCTATTATTTTTTCAAGAGTGCTGGATATCCTGGCTGCAGCATCAGACCAATAATTCCATCATCATGCAAAGTTATATAGCATACATGAGTTTTTCAAATTTTAGGTCACACGTACGTTTAAAAGTAAAAAGTAAATACACATTATGCGTCTAAGAACCCTACCGCAGTTAACAAAAGAGCTGATGACCTTGAAACGGCCGAATTGATTTTGATGAATCACATGTCTAAGAACCATCGCTAGAAAAACAATCAAGATTACAATTTTTACAGTTAGTTGAGTCAATTCTTCATGTCTGTCTGTCTGTCTGTCTGTCCGTCCGTATGTCTCAGCCACTTTATTCCGAAACTATAAGAACTATACTGTTAAAACTTGGTAAGTAGATGTATTCTGTGAACCGCATTAAGATTTTTACAGAAAAATAGAAAAAAAAAATTTGGGGTTCCCCATACTTAGAACTGAAACTCTAATTTTTATTTTCATCAAACCCATTCGTGTGGGGTGTCTATGGATAGGTCTTCAAAAATGATATTAAGGTTTCTAATATAATTTATTTCTAAACTGAATATTTTGCGCGAGAGACACTTCCAAAGTGGTAAAATGTGTGTGTATAGTGGTAATAAAACTAAAAAAATATATGATGTACATTACCATGCAAACTTCCAACAAAAATTGGTTTGAACGAGATCTAGTAAGTAGTTTTTTTAATACGTCATAAATCGTAAACATGGCAAAAAAATACACTATTATTTATTATAACATCGATCAAAGTTACAACAAACTACAAGAACTTTTATATTATGTTACTTGCTGCTACGGAACCCTTCATGGGTGAGTCCGACTCGCACTTGGCCGCTTAATTGTACTTGTACAATTGGAATGCTTCGTACAGTGATTTGATCGTTATCTATTTCACTAGATTAGTTTAGTGGCATGATCATATCCCTAGTAAGATAGTAATACAATTAGGAGCTTTCGTATGACTATTACCCGGTAAATGATCATATCTTACGGCGACACATACATATCACGTGTACTTACACTTTGAAATGACTTATTTTCTAAAAGTTACTTTTTCTCGGGCTTTGTTGTTACAGTTACGATGATGTACGGACAGAAACTATAAAGATAAAAAATACACAACGGGTTATAAGTATAAAGAGTTATTTCAAAGTATAGGCGTCCTCCAAGTTGCACTTATGAACGCGACTTAATACATGCATACACATACAATCAATCAATCAATCAGCCCATTGCAGTCCACTGCTGAACGTAGGCTTCCCCAAGGGCACGCCAAAGCGCACGATCACCCGCTTTCCTCATCCAGCCACCATCAGCGACCTTCTTCAGGTCATCAGTCCACCTGGCAGGGGGGCGTCCCACACTCGCATACACATACATTGCGATTGATGATGATGTTACGCAAAATCAGGAGCAGCACTCTCAGTCAGGAGTCTGCCGAGAGTTGTCACTTTATCCTCTAGATGGCGTTACGTTAGTATTGCCTTGGACTCATGGATCTTTATTCTTTTACAAGGCCATATTTTAGAATTAGAAGAATTGACTTTATTTTTTTGTTTTAAGTATATTATTTCTGTTGTAAACAATCATAACAGCCAACAGTATCTCTTGTCCTTCTCTTACCATTGAATTTCAACCATGGAGCAGATCGAACTTTAGAAATGGTGATAGAACTTTAGAAAACCTTGTATCTTATCTACTTAATTTGCATACTCAGATTGCTTAATAGATCCGATCTTTTTTATTAAATCCGATAATATATCAGTCTGTCTGTTCGTTTAGTCAGGGGTTCCCAACCTTTTTTTGTCTATTGCCCACTTTAAGAATAAATTATTTTTTAACGCCCCCCTTTTTTAACATACTTAAAAACCGCTAAGTACTTATAACTGATTATTGAAACGCAACTTTATAGTATTCGGACAGAGTATCTTTTATTGAAAATAAAACAAACATAATCAATTCTTATATAAAAACTAATGTGAAGGTTGAATTTGATGCTTTTCAATAAGTTTGTTGATATCAGGTTCCAATTTACTCAAAAACAGCCGCAAGTCGCCACGTTCGGTAACACGCAAACGATTTCTCTTTTTAGTAAGCAGCGTTGCCACAGCACTAAATCCACGTTCACACAAATATGACGATGGGAATGCTATCAAGAATCGTTGAACAATTGACCACAATCCAGGGTACAATTGCGGGATCGGTTTTTGTAGCCAAAATTCTTGATATCCATTTTTGAACTTGATTTTTATTTCTTCGTTTGTTGTCAATTCTATAAGTTCTTCTTCCAGCTGAGGTGACATTGCTGTGTTGATATTTGAAAACGGATCCAACACCCAGTCTGGTATTTCCAAGTTTAAAATGTCCTGGTATCGTTCGGTGAAGTCAATGTGGAGGTTTTCCAAATGTTGGCAGTAGGCAAACAAGTCGTCGTTACTGCAGGATACTGATAAATTCGGAAAGTTGTGAAACTCACGTCTGCCCATATTCTTTTTGTGCAGAAGCAGTTTGGCTACGAAAGCAGCAACGACATTTTTTGTTTTAATTAAATTTAGTTCATCGCCTTGCAGTTGGAGGTTCATGTCGTTGAACAATTTATACAGGTCTGTCATGTAAGCTATATCATTCTTTGATGTTATGAGCTTGTTGCGCAGTTCTGTATCTTTAGTTTCCAAGAACTCTATCACAGAGTCAAACAGGTTGTAAAATCGAATCAGACAATTGCCTCTTGACAGCCAACGAACTTCAGTATGAAGCAACAAACGGTTGAAATCTTCGTCATTAGTAACACAAAGCTGATGAAATAATCTATCATTCAAAGAGCTGCTACGGATTTTATTGACTGCTTTGATGACATATTGCAGTGATTGAAATAGTCGTTCACTTAAGTTTCTAGCAACCAAATGTTGTCTATGAATAACGCAATGTATAGCAAGGACATCTGGAATTTTATTCTTTAAGTACGCTATGAAGCCTTTATGGCGCCCTGTCATAGCCGGAGCGCCATCCGTAGCAACTGATATAATATTTTTCAAAGGAATCTCTTTCTCTTCACAAAACTTTTCCAATGTATTGAATATGGTTTCGCCTTTTGTATCAGTCTCCAAATTTCTGGCAAACAATAGTTCTTCACGTATTTTCTCATCTTTAATAAACCTCACGTAAGATAGCAACAACGCTTCATTAGTTGGTAAAGTGGACTCATCGAGCTGAATTGAGAATTGACTAGTCCTCAGATGATTGCACAATGATTCTTCAATGTTTTCAGCCATTTCATCAATTCGTCTTTGCACAGAATTATTACTCAAAGGAATTTTTCGGATAATATCTGCGGCCGGTTTATGAAGCACAGTAGTTATTACTTCCTTTATTGCTGGCAAAATTAACTCTTCTCCGATGTTGTGTGGTTTGCCTTTTTGAGCAATTAACAAAGAGATATTGTACGAAGCTCGAAGTCCGTCGTCATCTTGCTTAGCAGCCGCCGAAAATAGTTTTGATACACTTGGCTGAGTATTATGCTTCTTCTCTAGGTCTTGAAAATATGCGACATTCTTGTGTTTCTTATCTGGATGCATTTTATTCAAATGATCTTGCAGTCTTGAAGGCTTCATTGCTTCGTTTGAAAATGTTTTTAGACATAGAAGACACAAAGGCGACGACGGGTTTGTGGGATTTTCAATAAATCCGAATTTAATATATTCCGCAGAGTATTGCCGTCTCTTCTTTTTTACTTCCGACATTGTTTTGTTTTGAGAAATACGTAAGTGTTGAAATCAAGTACTGCTTATCTATTATGCGCGAAACCGCAAATGAAAATAAAATAAATTTACGTCGTTTATATAGGATTGCATAAGCAGCACGCACCAACAGGAATAAGACAAACGTGCATAAACTCGTTTATCTCATTCGACGCCCAATCGTACTCGACAAGCAAGAACAAGTATTATAGAACCAGCCGATTGATACAGGGATGTACAAATCGGATTATTTAACAAAAACTTGTTAAAACATGATTGCCCGCGGTCTATTATATCGGACCGAGTTTGAACTATATCTTAACTAATATTAGTTGATATTCACAAGATGTAGTCGAGAGCTCAGTCGGTGTCTAAGAGTCTTCCTAGCTAGGTAGATGAAATTATAAATCGACCCCAAAGCCCTACACAACGCCCCCTTTTTTTTCTGGGTCTCTTACCGCCCCCATTTAGGCCTGCAGCGCCCACAAGGGGGCGTTATCGCCCACGTTGGGAAAGCCTGGTTTAGATAGATTCATTTTATCTATGAATATACTTTATTAACAAATAAACATACTAATATTGTAAGATTGAACAGAAAAGTGTATATCTAGGCGACCTTATTGTTACATAGTAATTGTGCAAAATATCTACTCGAAATATCGTATGTGTTAAGTATGTTAGATTGTTATTTATGTATTTATTAACGGAAATGTATGAAATCTAGAAATTGCAATAACAATTCCTGGAAAATGTATACAATTCCGAAGCTATTTAGGAAATTTATAAAATATTGATTTAAAGATTATTTTATACGCACATATCCTGGAAATAAAAAAAGCGGCCAAGTGCGAGTCGGACTCGCCCATGAAGGGTTTCGTAGCAGCAACTAACATTATATAAAAGTTCTTGTAGTTCGTTGTAACTTTGATCGATGTTTTAATAATAGTGTATTTTTAGCCATGTTTACGATTTATGACGTATTAAAAAAAAACTACTTGCTAGATCTCGTTTAAACCAATTTTCGTTGGAAGTTTGCATGGTAATGTACATCATATTATATTTTTTTAGTTTCATCAGTTTCTTATTTTAGAAGTTACATCTTAAGTACGACATTCTGTACAAATATTACGTTTCTATCTTGCTCTGCATTGATCTGATATATTGGTTAACTAACAGACGTTATTTGAAGAAAAATATTGTTACTTCAATTTTATTTTCGTCGACTGTACCCATTTGATAAGCGCGATATAGCGGAAAGTGAAAACAAGCGGCAAAAACGGAGAGCGACTTGCTGGGAACCAAAGACATGCGACGAGCGATATGATGGGAACACAACCAAAGAGAATCTAAAAGAGCGGCATTAAGGGAAGCGGCGTTAAGGGAACAATTCCCAAATAGGCCCGCAACGATCGGTACAAATTTATTTAACAAAGCAGGGCAAAAAAAAGGTTATCAAGAAAAAGAAACGGAAATTCTCGGAATACGGGAAACACGGGAAACGGTTAAATAGATTCAAGGTAGTACAAATAACCGCCCAGACGCAAAATAAAACAACAAAATATATTTCTGGGTAAAGCCCAGAAGTACCACTAGTGCTTCCGAGGTTATGCACATCAAAGTCAGAAAATTATTCTCCAAAAATTTTAATATTCCTAATTGTTACGAATCGTACAAGAATAGATTTATAATGAGACGTCTACTCGAACCCCTCGGAGGGGTCGAAACAATAAGTAGAATACAAAATGGAATTTAACCTAAGTCTCAACCAATACCTAGTTTGAAGTAAACAATGACATCCGATCCCGACTGATCAGAAAATATCGTGGATTTAAAAGGAATAAAACTTGTTCTATAGAAATGATTTTCAATCTGGACGTGATAAACGGAAGTTGTAGGTAATTTGACAATACTCGACGCAACAAATGGTGAGATTTACACCGCGTGGAAAATAACCCGATTATACCAACCAATTATCAGTTCTGTGCCGTAAATCGAAAATTCAAACAAACAATCAATATTTAGAAGGGGTTCAAAATTAATCAATGGGTAACTAACCTTTACAGGCAGCCGGCTTCGCGTTAGGAATCCGTACGGCAAGAATTTAAATTCAGTATGTGTACCTAACAGCTAAAGTGATTTGTATTAATGTTACTGTACATATTATCATGAAATATACTAAATACATTAAAAAAAGGTGTGTAAGTACTTGCTTGCAGGAACCAATCCACCAGTGGTGGCCGCGTACTTCACTCAAATCAGTTTTGGAGTCTTCGATTGCACAAAACGAACAAGAACCAACTTTAAAACGGGTTATTTCACATTAGACGGTTCAATAATGAAAACTGCAAAGGTCTAAAGGGCGTGGCTAGCACAGCAAAAAACCCGACTATCTTTTCAACGATCAGAATACAAGCAAGTGCGCGCCGCTACCGGCCTCACTCGGTAAGACGCCCGCAAAATCCGTAGAATTGTATAGGTAAAGGCGAGCGCCTCGCACGCGCCAAATTCAAAGCTAGCCTACTGTAGGTGGATTTGAGAAATATTATTTAAAATCGAACAGAGATCATCTTTAGCAGGAATAGGATAGTTATCTGTAACGATGATTTTATTCAAACGCCTATAATCGATACAAAACCTCCAAGAATCATCTGGTTTCTTCACCAACACCACCGGCGACGCATAAGAACTGTTAGATTCTTCAATAACGTCAAGACGAAGCATCTCCTCCACCTGTTTATCAATAATTTCCCTCTGTGCCGGAGAAACTCTATAAGGCCTCGAAGAAATGGGTTGCTCGTTCAAAGTTTCTATATCCACATCCACGATGTCGCACCGTCCTAACTGTGAAGAGTCAAAGGCAAATCTATCCTTATTCCGGTCCAACAAACCTAATAAAACTTCCCTATCATTAATATCTAAATCAGAACCTACAATAAAATCTTCCTTAGAATTGATATTGAGTTCACAACTATCATCCAAAGATACAAAATGAATATAATTACGTAGTGACAAATTCGATAAGTGTGAGTCGACCTTTATCAAAGAAGAATTTTGTTCGACGTCACTTTCAAAAAACGAAGTACAAATTTCATCGCAGCTGAGCTGATAGCCGACTGGAAAATAAAAGACATGTTGTCATCGGAAACAAAATCGACTGCACTTTTCCCCAAAATTATTCTCGCCGAAGGAAAATCAATTATTCCTCCATGAGAACACAAATAATCCTGCCCCAAAATAACAGAACAAGCAAGATCGTTAACAACAACAAAGGTGGACGAGTATTGCTTGTTATTTATCTGAAAGGAACATGTTATTTTACCTAGGGAAGAAAGTCTCTGTCCGTTGACTGAATGCAAAAATACCGCTTCCTTATCAAAAAGGTCATCCTCAATAATAGATGAATTAATGCACGACACACTCGCGCCAGAATCTATTAAAGCTGGAAAAGAAAAATTCTTATAAATAATCTTTATTATGGGCCTAACTTTAACATTATTCAAAGATATAGGCTTAAAATCTATATCTTCCGTCTGCGACCCTGCCGACGATGTCGCCACTCGTCTCTCGGCCGCCTCGTTCGTGGCGCTTAGGGCAGCCGCCTGCAGTTTCCCGAATGCTGCCGCCGGAAATCCTGTGACTGATCGAACCTTACCCTCGGTCTTAAGTTGTATTCTCTGCGCACTGGAGTACCAGGAGCAGAAGAAGCCGGTGCATAGCGTGGCCTCTCCACGTTCGCTGCACCTACATGTCTAACCTGAGGGATACCCGCTGGGAGTACCCCTACCAGGCGGTGTGTATAGTTCCTATAGGTAGGTATAGTTGCTGTTCACCCGCAGAGCCGCTTGGTTGAGCCAAATGGGGATCATGTAATACGCCCATTGGCCGACTGAAACCGTCCAGCCCTAACGGCAGATGCGTTGGTGAAATGGCTTCCTTTGGGCCATAAATCATCATTAACTGATCGATCATCTTCTTGAGTTCCTTTCTGGTGCCATATATGGAAGATGCCAGCTTGTGTTTAAAAAATCTTTCTGTAGTCTTTCTGTACTTCACCTGAAGGGTAGGTGTAGGGTAGGCGTAGGGTAGATGTCGGGTAGGTGTAGAGTAGGTGTTAGGTAGGTGTAGGTTAGGTGTAGGGTACATGTTACCGGAGGTACCGGAACCGGAAACGGAAAGGTACTGGAAAGGACAAAAAGTAGGACTATCTACAAAAAGAAATGAGATACCATCAAAAACATAACTTGTAAAAAAACCAAGTCTCGCACGCAACTCAGTACTTCTACCGTAAAAAGTTGTGAGATCCATGTAATACCAAGTCGGTTAATTTATTCAGTCCCTACTTAAGGGTCCTTCTGGTTATTACGTATAATGCGTATAATTAGCTAACCTAACAACATCTTATCGTGACTATATCAATATAAAAAATCTCTTATATTTGAAATAAATGGATTGACTTGGCAATCGCATGAAAACACAATGTGGGATACAAGTAATACATTATTATATTAAATTTGATTATTTAGTGCGATAGAGACAGAAGGACCCTTAATTAGGCGCCGAGGCTGTTTTCCTCTACATACAGGTCACATTTCTTAACCAATAAGATAAAAAAAAAAATCTAGGGGTCGGGGATGTTTGTGGAGAAAAAATAAAAATAAATATGAAAAGATATACAGACCCGCGAGGTCTACAGCCCCCTGCTATTTCTTTTTGTTTACAAAAATTAAAGACAAACTTAGAGGCACACGTTTTACGAGCCCTGAATCATCGGTGAATGTGTTCCATGAAGCCATTGAAGAGGTCCCTAAGGAAGACTGGTTCAACTGCTTTGTACAGTGCAGTGGTTTCAGCGAATGCAAAAATACATTAATTGCGAGGGAATATACTTTGTGGACTGTAACGTAACGGGCCGTTGATGTTGATACTTTGAAAAACAATAAATGTATCGTAAGTCTTATTGACCGAGCGAGCGAAGCGTCTCTGGTTCAGCTTGGCCAAATTTGCTTTTGTATGTCTGTCTGTCCATCTGTTTCACTCTATAGGTTGAGTTTTTCAACCGATTCTCGTGAAATTTTGGGAACGGGTTCGATAAATTAATCGAACTTTTTTGTCGAGTCAGTTATTGGAAAATTTAAAAAATTACGGAGTCATGGGGGTTGCCAGCTTACAAGGTCTATCGCTAAAGCTGTTTTCCAGGTCACATTTCTGAACCAATAAAAAAAAATCAATGAAAAAAAATTATTATTTTTTTAAATAATAATAATAATGAA
Source organism: Carpatolechia fugitivella (assembly GCA_951230895.1). NCBI lineage: Eukaryota > Metazoa > Arthropoda > Insecta > Lepidoptera > Gelechiidae > Carpatolechia > Carpatolechia fugitivella. The sequence continues at coordinate 15,999,331 of OX579662.1, read as the reverse complement.
AAAATAAATAAAAATAAAAATAAAAAAAATCAAGGGGTCGGGGATGTTTGTGGAGAAAAAATAAAAATAAACATGAAAAGATCCACTACAGAAAGAAAGAGGTCTACTACAGCTCACAAAGCCACTAGTATCTATCTTATTTATCAGAATCCAGAAACTTTCAGTATGCCTTAAGTACTTCTAGATGAGACCACTGTCTTCTTTCTATACCTTATTGTCCAAAATGAAAGAAAATATTTGAGTCAATCAGAAGCCATTTCTGCAGGGAGCATCGGGTATGAGAACATTGACAGTAATAACATAAAAACGAACAGTAATTTTTTTCGTCATGAATAAAAATAGGAATAGAAATCTCCTAGTATATCATCAAAATATTGCAGGGATTTTAAATTAGCTAGATTAAATGGAAATAACCATAAATGAACTTAATGATTTAGGGAACAAAGTAGGCGTAATTTGCTTAGGCGAAACTTTTATCAGGAGTGGCGATGAAAAAAATTTAAAACTAAAAAACTACAAATTAGGCGCATATTATGTCATTCAGATAAAAAGAGAGGAGGTGTGTGTATTCTCGTCAGAAATGACTTAGCTTTCAAAAAGTTGCAAGTGGTTGAGGACCACGTAGTTCATCGAGACTTTGAATGTTGTGGAGTTGAATTATTACAAAATAACATAATAATCATTTGTGTCTACAGAACGACATATAAATCAGCTAGGTATGATGTATTCTTCAGGCAACTAGAAAGCCTCTTGGAGCATATTATGAGAAAATAGCCAAATAGGAAAGTTGTTGTAGCAGGTGACTTGACACATTGAAAAAAAAATCACATAAACCACCAATTGAAAGAAATATGTAAAACTTTGTAATCCAGGATCAATAAGCAACTTTTTAAAAATAAATATGTAACGTATGCGAAAATTCTCAGAAAATAAATTTTTGTTCACAGAAAAAGGCTAATAAGGCTATAATTAGCAAAGCAAAGAACAAGGGTAAGGCAGGTTGGAATATAATAAAAGAGCAAACAGTGGAGGAAACAAATAACATTAACAACAAATAACATTAACAACATAGATAAAATTGAACTTAACAATACATTTATAACAAGCCCTTTGGACATTGCAAATGCTTATAATGATTATTTATTAAATATTACTAAGGATAATAATTTACCCAGACATACTAATTTTCAATGTAATACCATATTACCTAACATGTTTATAAGGCCGACATCTAGTTCAGAAATTTATAACATTATCATGGCTTTAAAAGACACTAACGCAGTGGGTTACGATGAAGTCCCTACAAAATTATTGAAGACTGTTGCTGCATACATCGCGCCAGTTCTTAGTCACCTCATAAATTTATCATTCTCGGAAGGTATATTTCCAAGTAAATTGAAAGTCTCAATAGTTAAGCCATTATCTACTATTCCGATAAAAATGGCTCTGTGAGCTGTAGACCTCGCGAGTCTGTATATCTTTTCATATTTATTTTTATTTTTTCTCCACAAACATCCCCAACTCCTTGATTTTTAAGTTTTAAGTTTTTTTTTATCTTATTGGTTAAGAACCTGTAGAGGAAAACAGCCTCAGCGGTAGACCTTGTAAGCTGGCAACCCCCATAACTCCGTCATTTTTTAAAATTTCCAAAAACTGGCTCGACAAAATAATTCGATTAATTTATCGAACCTGCTCACAAAATTTCACGAGAATCGGTTGAGAAACGCGACCTATAGAGTGAAACAAACAAACAAACATATGGACAGATGGACATACAAAAGCAAATTTGGCCAAGCTGAAACAGAGACGCTTCGCTCGCTCGGTCAATAATATAAAATAATATTAAATAAATGTTCATTCGACCGCTGCGCCACAGTCTCAGCCCATACAGAACCTACAAGCAGATGGCGTAGGTTTGGATAGTCTCCCCGCCCTTAAAAATAAAACCCGTGTCCTTAGACATGTACCTAAGGGCGCCAGGAGCCTTGCTGCTGGTAAACTTTCTTCGGTTATTGAGCAATGTCTACGTTCAAACAGCACGGAGGATTGGTTTTCCTTGATGTCTTTTTCCTTTACGTGTCTAACAGTTCCTGACTGGAATAGTAAGGGATCTCTGACAGCTAAGGTCAAGGATAACATGAGCCGGAATTTTCCTTGTGATCTACCCGGAGAAATGCCACGCAGAACACCTAACGTCTACAAATGTGTAGAGGCTAAAGTTTATGAGGGAGACCTTAGTGGCGCCGCACGTCTTCTTTTGTCGGATAGTACCATGGCTCCTGCGAACGAGGATACTTTAGCGAGTCTTAAAGATAAACATCCAGCACCTGCTCGGCCTCTTTCTGTCCCCCCGGCACCAGACTCGTCCAGCCCTTGCCTCACAGTGAAGGTGGAAGACGTGGCGTCTGCTATAGCCAGTTTCCGTAGCGGCTCTGCGTCCGGCTTGGATGGTTTGCGACCGGATCACCTCAAGGAGCTGGTTTCGCCGTCGGCTGGTGATAATGGGCCCAGATTGTTGGAATCTTTGACTCGACTCTGCAATTTTCTGTTGAAGGGGGAACTCAATCAGGAGGTATGCCCTTATCTATACGGGGGCTCCTCGTGTGCCCTCACAAAAAATGATGGAGGAGTAAGACCTATTGCGGTTGGTAATACTTTCCGTAGGTTGGTTGCCAAACTGTGTTGTCGCGCTGTGCTGGTAGACATGGCGTCGTACCTGCGGCCTCGTCAAGTGGGTTTCGGTACGCCGCTTGGATGCGAAGCGGCCATACACGCGGTCCGGTCTTTCGCTCTGACTGAGAATAGTAACTAAATGTCATCGTCAAATTGGATATTCGTAACGCATTTAACAGCATTGATCGGGAGGTCGTCCTATCGGAGGTTAAGGATTTGACGCCTTCTATTTACCGTTTTCTGTGCCAGTGTTATTCCGCACCTAGTAACCTCACCTACGAAAATCATTGCATTTTGTCTCAGGTTGGAGCGCAACCGCCTATGGTCCCATCATCCAAGTACCAGGGGTCCCCCCCCCTTGGGCCCTTTAATATTTAGTATGGCCATACATAAAATCATCTCCTCGCTTGAGGCTCCTTAATATTTGGTACTTGGATGATGGGACCATAGGCGGAAGTCCAGACATTGTGGAGAAGGACATTCTGTCACTTTTGCCTGCTCTGAGACAATTGGGTTTGGAGGTCAACACCGCCAAATGCGAATTTTATCCGTGCAGCCCGGCTGCTTTGTCATCTCTGGATAGGTTTTCATCTCTTATCCCCGGTATCAAGACCATGGATAGGGATAGTTTTAATCTGTTGGGTGCTCCCATTTTCCCTGAGGGGGTGACTGAATGTCTGCAGGCTAAGACTCGGATTCTGAAGTCACTGGCCGAGCATTTTAAGCATCTGCCGGCTCATGTCTCTCTAACCCTTCTTAGAAGCTGTTTCGCTATGCCGAAATTAACCTACGTGGTTAGAACGGCTCCCACGTGGCAGTTCCCTGAGGAGGTGTTGCGTTTCGATGACACTTTAAAACACATCCTTGAAGAAATGCTCAATGTTTGCCTGAATGAGACCCAATGGTGCCAGGCAAGTCTTCCAGTCAGGCACGGCGGTTTGGGCGTGCGCCGTTTACTAGAGACCGGCCCTATAGCTTTTTTGGCTTCGTCGCATGGGGTTGCGGAGCTTGTCACTAGTATTTTATCTCTTGATGGTGGCGAGGTCCGGATCCCTTTTGCGGCGGATGCCTGGGAGGCTTGGTCGGTTTTATGCCCGGGCGCCAATACTCCAGACAAACCGGAGAAGCAAAGGGGTTGGGATGAAATTACCTTCCAGCGTTTTCTGGCAGATTTAGTTGCGGAGGCATCGGGTTCTGAACTGGCTCGTCTCCATGCTGCTAGTAAGACTGAGTCAGGAGCCTGGTTGCATGCCTTACCATCTCCGTATATGGGCACGCTTCTGGATGATGACTCCCTCAGAGTAGCTGCTGCGCTACGTCTTGGTTGTGCTGTCTGTGAGCCTCACACATGTGTCTGTGGAACCGCTGTCGAATCCAATGGCTATCACGGGTTAAGCTGTTCTAAGTGTGCGGGCCGACGTCCACGCCATAACGCCATTATTGATCTGATCAGGCGGGCCCTTGTGTCAGCTGAGGTACCTTGTGTGCTTGAGCCTCCGGGGCTATCTCGGTCGGACGGTAAGCGGCCAGATGGTCTCACGTTGGTTCCATGGCGGAGAGGTCGCTCCCTGATCTGGGACGCGATATGTGTTTGCACCTATGCGACCTGCCACCTGCCAAATACTCAGCGTTCAGCTGGTGGTGCGGCTGGAGCCGCGTCCCGGAGAAAGCGAGCAAAGTATTCGAACCTGGAATCAGTGTATGATTTTGTGCCATTTGCTGTCGAGACCGCGGGTCCGTGGTGCTCGGAGGCTAGATGTTTCGTGGGGGAGATTGGCCGTCGGTTAAGGGAGAGGGGTAAGGATCCTCGTTCCGGCTTCTTCCTGATGCAGCAGATCTCCCTAGCTGTTCAGCGCGGCAATGCTGCGAGCATCTTGGGTACGTTTGGTCGAGGGGCTGTTCGGGGTGGCTTATTTGACTAAGGTTTTTTATTGTTTTTGTTATTGTTTTAATTTTTATGACATTGTATTTTTGTTTTAAATTTGACATTGTATTTTATGTGACATTCTACTACTTACTTAAATAAAATAAAATAAAGTTTAATAATTACAAAATAAATAAAAAATCAAGGGGTCGGGGATGTTTGTGGAGAAAAAATAAAAATAAATATGAAAAGACTCGCGAGGTCTACAGCTCACAGAGCCACTAGTATTATGAATATTATGCAGTTTGTGTTTATACAGAATGGTAAATTTGTCGTAATCAAGTGCAATAACACTCGATCATGTGCATGCGAGTTTGCCCACAAAATTGTTCTGATCACGCCTCGGCGCGCTATATCAGGCTGGATGCGCGCGCGCACGCAACAATAGGAGAACTTTCAGGAAACGATCCGTTCGGTTATTTGAAAAGGTCGTGAACAAAGATAGGTGATAGGTGTGATCTTTTGCGTTTTATATAATTTTTAGAAGTGTGTGTCTGTGCCCACCGTCCCACACCGCGATGCCCTCCGCCGCGCTCCCCACGCTGCTGCTCCTCGCACTGCTTGCTGCTCCCGCGGTAATTAGTGGCTCTTTGAGCTGTAGACCTTGCAAGTATATATTTTTTAATGGCTGATTTATGATTGTTGACCCTCATAACTCCGTCATTTTTTAAAATTTCCAAAAACCGACTCGACAAAAAGTTATATTAATTTATCGAACCTGCTCACAAAATTTCACAAGAATCTGTTGAGAAACGCAACCTGTAGAGGGGAACAACAGACAGATGGACATACAAAAGCAATTTTGGCCAAGTTGAAGCGGAGACGCTTTATGCTCGCTCGGCCACGTAACACATTGGGAAATAAAGTTGATCTCAGGATTTGCTTTACTAAATCCACTAAATAAAAAAATATAGTTTTTACCCTTTATTAGTTTACTTCTTCTTGAATTATTGTATTGTCACGTATTGTTCCTGGACTATTCGGTTAGACGTCTAAAACGTTTATTACAAAATTTTATCAGCTCTATTATTTATACAAGACGTATTTTGCTAAGGATGCTTAATTTTCGAGTTATTTACGAAAAACAAAACCATGGGACCTTTAACCCCCCCCCCACGCTTGGTATTCTCGCAGCCCCTGAACTGGCGACTTTTAATATGTCATAATACTAGTGGGTCTGTGCGCTGTAGACCTCGCGGGTCTGTATATCTTTTCATATTTATTTTTATTATTTCTCCACAAACATCCCCGCGAGACCCCTTGATTTTTTTAAGCTTTATTTAATTTTATATTATTTATTTATTTATTTTTATTTATTTTTTAATTTAATTTAATTTTATCTTATCTTATTTTATTGGTTAAGAAATGTGACCTGTAGAGAAAAACAGCCTCAGCGGTAAACCTTGTTAGCTGGCAACCCCCATAACTCCGTCATTTTTTAAAATTTCCTAAAACTGACTCAACAAAAAAATTCGATTAATTTATCGAACCTGCTCACAAAATTTCACGAGAATCGGTTGAGAAACGCGACCTGTAGAGTAAAACAAACAAACAAACAGATGGACAGATGGACATACAGAAGCAAATTTGGCCAAGCTGAAACAGAGACGCTTTGCTCCCTTGGTCAATTATTAAATGCAAAATAAAGTAAAAAAAACAAAAACGTGGGGTACATGGAATACATATTCTAAGTAGAGAATGTGGTGATGCCTGAAAAACAGCATGGCTGCATAGCTTTTCATTGTCTTACTTATTTTCATGTCTGTCTGTACTACTTATTGTACACTAGCGGCCCGCCCCAGCTTTGCACGGGTATATCAATACACATTTTTAACCAACTTCAAAATGAAGGACGCTCGTTTTTTATAATTTTTTTAAATACCTACTCTAAGGAGGATTCAAAAACATTTTGGAACTTGAACCGAATAATTCAGTCTTATTATTATACAATTTTTTAAGTTCCTAACTAAAATAATGGCTGACATTCTAAACAAAATTTAATCACTACTTCCCTTTTCAAATAGGGATTTCGAAAAAATCCTAAAAGACGTGTCAAATCATTTACTAATCTTAGCCTAAATCCAAATTTTCAATTTTCTAACTTTAGAACTGGACTTTCCATAGAAACATTTAACCCTACTTTCTCCCTCAAAATATGGAATTTGATAAAATGCTAAAACATGTATCAAATGAATTATTAATCTCACTTTAACTAAAATGTTTTAAGTTTTTACCTTTTAGAAATTACTGACAAACATAATATTGGCCATTATGAGACCTGGAGACGTGTGACTATGCTCCCCACGTTTTTCGTTTTAAGTCCTAGTACCTGGTTGACCGAGCTTAGCTCGTTTATTTTTTTTGTAAGACACCTACGCATTTCGATAAACTCTACTTACTTCATACGTTCAGAAGAAAGTACACGCGGCTAGACATAGTAGCACCACTCTTATACTTTAAACGAGCAAGATAAGAATAATGAGGATCTCGGAAACGTACGGCTGCAACGATTTCGCAATTTAGTTTCGGGGGCAATAAATCGATCTAGCTTATAAAATAGATTTTCCCGTATTTTCAGGCTTAAAAGAATTGATACGCGATATCATTGAAATAGAAAGGTAATTTTGGCTCAGTCGGGACGGGAACTCGCGGTGAGTTTGTAGTTTGAATCTCGACAAATATATTTTTTTATTTCTTTGTTCTTTTTTCGTTTGTTTATTTTTTTTTATTTTTTTTATTCTTTCATTTAGTTGTTTAAATACAAAAATGAAAGAAAATTTCTGATAAATTTTTTGGTGGTCTGAAAGTTTTCCATCAGATGGCCCGAGTAAAACGAGGAAAAGAATATATTATGTATTATAAAATAATAGTATGGGAATTTTGATAGGATTCAGAAAGGATTATTATAGGAAAATAAATTATTCCCATACCAACTAACCTACCAACTTATTAGCAGTAGTTCCAATTTTGGCCACTTCACAGATACAGTGGTAAAGGCGGCGCTAGTAGTAATATAAATTTGCATTTATTGAGGTTGCGTGGATAATTTCGATGAAATTTAGCATTTTATGGGGTTTCGGGAGCGTTAAATCGATCTAGCTAGGTTTAATTTTTAGTAAAAATAGATTTCCCTGCATTGACAATAAATTAGGATCGGAATTTGGATAGAATTCAGAAAGGAAAATAAATTATTATTCCCATGCCTAACAGTGGTAAAGGCAGCGCTAGTAGTAATATAAAATTGAATTTGTTGAGGTTGCGTGGATTAAATATAACGTCTCCGTGGATAAAACATTGAGCTATTATTACTACGTATAGAGAAGACACCGCCCCATCTCAAGCGTTCCGTTCAACTGTGGCCAGCACTCAGTTGCTTACTAGCTCTTGAGCGCTTCAGTCTTGTTTGTTTCAAAGCGAAAAAACGTGAAAAATCATCAAATATGCCCTCGTGTGTGTTATGATGTTGCACTAATAATTCTAGTAATACGGCGAAGTGCAAAGGAACAACTTTCCATCGGTGAAAAACTAGATAATCATTTTTAAACTTAATTCGAGCAAAATATTTAGCGGACGCCATGTTGCGTCATTTGTCATAGATGAAACAATTAAGATGTGACATTTGGGTGTGTAACAAGAGTAGATCATAATAATATCTTTTACAGTGGAAAATTATAATCTTACACATTATTTAGTAATAAAATTAGTAGTAAATCTAGAAAGATGAAAAACAATTGTTTTTTTTAATTGATCGTTTTCATTGATTGATTGTTTGTACAAGTAGATATTATTTATTTACTACGAGATATTTTGTAACATTGTATTAGTTCAAGGTTTCCACGTCTGGGCCGTAAAGATAGGGAAAATTTGATAAAGTTCATCGAATATTGTTTGTTTCGCAGAGTAAATTCAGTACTTATAACTAAAATAAATATTATAATTAAATTGTCTATATAATATATTACAATAAATAATAAAACAGTCAATAGACAAAGTCAAATCAGTCAACAGTCAAATTAAAAAAGAAGCAGATCCTCGAGTACGTCCCCACGAGACATGGTTCCCAGCATACTGGCAGCATTTCCTCTTTGGATAGTCAAGCTAATACGCTGGGCGAGGAAGCTGCCAGCTCTGCGATCGCCAGTAGTCTCGCAGAGACGCGACGAGAGATCTGCTATAAAATTAAATTTATTTGTCAGACATCTTTAAATGTTCCCAACTAATTGAATAGGCAGAATATAAACAAAGTGTCGCGTCTATGACGGTGACATCGCATCTATGACTTATTAGCCGGCCAAATACTTTTAAATGCTTTTTTAGAAGAAAATTTCGTCACTATGTGAGTTGTAGTGCCATCTGTTGCAGAACTTTCGGTGTAAGAAAAACGAAGTGATTTTCTGTAAAGGTATTTTAATTGAACTAAGTAAATGAAAAAATAAGTAATAACAACGATGACGACGGTAAGTAATAAATAAAAAAACATACCTATAAAAATTGCTCTATCTGTTGGAAAAAATTTAGACCACGAAAAAATTAAGGTACTAAATAAGAAATTTTTATTTCTGCCATTTTTGTATTCAAATAAAAGAATTAAATGTTAAAAACAAACAAAAACAGAAACGTGAACAAAAAAATAAAAAAGTACATTCATGTGGATTCGATCGTCTGACTTTCGGTTTCATTGCCTCCCGGTTCCTCAACAGTGCCACCGCGTCGTTATAATAACGGTGAAATTATCCTTCACTTTTAATGATATGGCGTACAAATTCTTTTAAGCCCGAAAACATGGGGAAATCCTGTTTTACCAAAAACAAAAGCTAGCTAGATCGAGTTATCGCCCTCGAGACCCCCTATATAACAAATTTCATCGAAATCGTAGCAGCCGTTTCCGAGATTCTCATTATGGTATTATAGGTATTATAGGAATTGCTCGTTTAAAGTATTAGATAAGAGTACTACACTAATAAAAATCACGATCAAAATTATTTTATACTTTTTAGTGCGTTAAAAACGTGTTATGTCAAAAAATGTTTTTTACTTTAATAATTAGTACCTGGTTGACCGAGCTTAGCTCGTTTATATTTTTGTAAGACACCTACGCATATAGATAAACTCTACTTACTTCATACGTTCAGAAGAAAGCACACGCGGCTGGATGTCTATAAACGAGCTAAGCTCTACTGCGACTGCTAAGTGCTACTGCACTTTATACGAGTAGCACTGACTTATGTATGAGCTACTCAATGAGCAATAGATCCAGCTATCCTTTTCGTTTTTATGGTCCTTTTTATATTGGCTTGGTGCGGTTTGAACATCATCGCCACAGTCATCTTATATCAGCTTATACTTTAAACGAGCAAGATAAGAATAATAAGGATCTCGGAAACGGCTGCAACGATGAAATTTAGCAATTTAGTTTTGGGAGCGATAAATCGGTCTATGTTTAATTTTTAGAAAAAATAGATTTCCCCGTGTTTTCAGGCAGATTTGACACGCGATATCATTGAAATAAATAAATAAATAATTCCCATACCAACCAACCTACCAACTTATTAGCAGTAGTTCAGATACAGTGGTAAAGGCGGCGCTAGTAGTAATATAAAATAGCATTTATTGAGGTTGCCTGGATAAAATAGAATTTCCCATTTCTTTGTATCTAAATATCTACAAAATACGTTTTAAAAGAACATTTCGTCACTATGTGAGTTGGGAGAACTTTCGCTCTAAGATATAACATAGAAATTTCGAAGAATATTTTTGTCATATTTTTTATTTAAAAAATAAATGAAAAATTAAAAGAACAAATAAAAAGTAACTACGACGACGACAGTAAATAATATTAAAAATAAAATTAAAAAAAAAAACTTCAGGAGTCGACCTCGAAGCCTAAGTCTTCTTAGTCACGCGGTCTTCCAACTGAGCCAATGTTATGTTATCAGAGACGGTGAAATTTCCTATCTCTTTTAACAATATTCCGTAGCTATTTTTTAATGCCTGAAAACACGGAGAAAACCCTTTTCACTAAGAATGAAACCTAGCTAGATCGATTTATCGCCCCCGAGACCTATATACCAAATTTCATCGAAATCATTGCAGCCGTTTCAGAGATTCTCATTATATAGGTATATAGGTATATATATACAAGAATTGCTCGTTTAAAGTATAAGAATTCTGTAATTTTTAGTCCAGCGTATGTAAAATTTTGCAAGATACCCTGAACATCACGTAGGACTAAATTGCTAAGACTAAAAAGCCCAAGCACAACGAGATTATGATGTTACATTGAGATTACCTTACGGCTCTCGTTGTGCTTGGATCATTAGACCCTGGACATCGCGTGTGAGTAAAGATCTTGTCAAGACAAATCTAACGAGCCCAAACACAATGAGGTTGTGTTGTGTATTTTAAGAGTTCCTATGGGCACCTTCCGGCTCCATCATGAGACCTTAGACATCACGTGTGACTAAAGATCTTGTTAAAACAAATCCAACGAGCCCAAACACGACTAGGTTATGTTGAGTATGTGAGGAATTCCTGTGGTCACCTTCCGGCTCCATCATGAGACCCTGAACATCACGTATGAGTAAAGATCTTGTCAAGACAAATCCAACGAGCCCAAATACGACGAGGTTATGTTGTGTATTTGAGGAGTTCCTATGGCCATCTTCCAGCTCCATCATGAGACCCTGGACGTCACGTATATTTAAAGATCTTGTCAGAAAAATCCAACAAACCCAAATACGACGAGGTTATGTCGCGTATTTTAGGAGTTCCTATGGCCACCTTCCGGCTCCATCATGAAACCCTAGATATCACGTATGACTAAAGATATTGTCAAGACACATCCAACGAGCCAAAACACGACGAGGTTGTGTTGTGTATTTTAGGAGTTCCTACGGCCACCTTCCGGCTCCATCATCAGACCAGCTCCATGATAGCATAATATTGCATTGTCATCGAGGTTACATAATTAAGTGTACTAAATATTAGCACAATCGAATGTGCTACAAAAATGAGTTGCAAGATTCGGACCGAACAAACAAACAAACCCACAAACAAACAAACAAACAAACAGACAGACTAGAAAGTGAGTTAAAATAATAATAAAATTCGTGTTAAAATAATAAAAACGATCGCTTCGTCACGTCAGAAATCATTGCTAACTCAGACTTCCTTTTTTTTACATTTTATTTGCCAGTTTCTTCGTTGATTGGATGCTATATGTATTGCGTATGCAGGTAACCCTGGACCCTGGCGACCGCGGTGTGGGTGCGCACGGGCACGGCGGCGCGCGCGGGGCGTCGTCGCGTGGGGCGCGGGGGGCGCTGCAACGGAGCGCGGGGGAGGCGCGCCTGCCCATCCCCACCCCGCAGGAGATTGACGCGCTGCGGCAACTTCTGCGAATCCTCGCCTCGCTCGCCGGCGCCGCCAGCGCAGACTCACAGGTACGCTACGGGCACATAATACAACTACGGGTACAGATAAACTGCAATAGCATATCCGTCTTCCACTCTGGAGATGGTCGTCACCACTTTCACTAAGATCTTCATGAAGGCATCCATGTTTCCACTAGCATGGAAAGAAGCTGTCGTCATCGGCATTCACAAACCCGGTAAACATGCTGGTTTGCTGCAAAATAGATACCCTACTTCTTACAGCTCGATCAGTTTACTCATTAATATGGGTAAAATGTACGAGGGTCTCATCAGTACCCGACTTTATGACTTTGCCTTCTCCCACGACCCTATTCTCAACGAGCAGTTTGGATTTCGCCCCAAATTCTCGTGCATCAAACAAGTCCACCGCATTAAGGAGGACGTATCCTCTATTCTCCTCAAGAACGAACCCGGACCCACCGGAGCAATCTTCCTAGATTATGCTTTATAAGCTTCACCATCTTAAAGAGTCAGGCCGTTTCGTACACATCACACGAGACTTTTTGACCGATATCGCTCCTTTCGCTGCGCGTGTTCTCAACTTGCCGCCCGATGCGTGCCCCATAACTTTGTCATTTTATACCTGTTTCATGACAAGAAACGAGCAACTCGCCCTCTATACGGACGACACTGCCGTTTGCTCCTCTCTGACCATCTAAGATCGTTTCGATTTTTGAGACTGCAGCAGAGGCCTTCGGGCAATGTTTCTGCAAATGAAGGATCGAAGCAAACCCCGACAAAAATGCCACCATTATCTTCACTCGTGCGCTTCACCAGATAACTCTCTTCGACCGCCTGATAGCGAGGGTGCGAGAAATAGATCCTAACATTTAAAACTACTGTACTTGCTACGATGTCTCTGGGTGGGGGCCTGGTAATCTCTCAGACAGGGATTCCCTAGTGCAGACACCAGTCTCTCACAAAGGAGTTAATAAAAAAAAAAGATGAAATAACTAAGCGTTACTCTCGTATCTCGATGCTGGGCTCTCACTCGGTCAACATATCCAAAAATTTCATAACCGCACGGCGTTCGTCCTAAGCTCGCCTGGCTGCACTCCATGATAGACAAGTGGAGTAAAATCTCTCTTAGAAGTATGGTGTGGTATGGTATGGGTATGGTACTTAATGGTTTTAATAAAGGATTATGGGTGGGTAATGGGCATGGACATCTGGCAATACGGGTACACAACACACCTGTACTAGATAGTTCATCAGAAGATGATTCAGATTGTGATTTTGATGCGCGTATTCCACTCTCTCAATATTTAGCGTTAAAAATAAGAACACCCTGTATGACACCTTAGCAGCTGAATGAAGGGCAAGATGTATTTACCTGCTGCGTGTGTGATACCTTAAGGTAATGTAAAGCTATACATCCCGGGATGTAATGTACATTATAGCTGTCGTGTGTGGACCCCTTAAAAATGTTATTATGATTCTTGCAGCTAGCAGACGAGAGCGCGCCGTTCACGGTTTCCCAGACGGCGCGGCGCCCCCCCGCCGCCGCCGCCGCCACCGCCACCGTCCCCGCGCGACGCCCGCTCCTCACCACGCCACGTAGAGCATGACTGTAGCAATAGCAACTATTATTTTTATTCTGTATGTAGGTACAAAGTTGCTAAGAAATTTGTAATTGGCTCTAGCATTTTCACTGTATACAATTGTTATCAACTATGTTTTTTATTAGCTATATTTTTATCTAAGTTTATTACTAGCTGTAAGGCGTATAGCACACTGCAAGAGTAGAGGCTGCGTTGCGGTGCAAACTCCTCACACGCGCCGCACAGCCGCCTCCACCTCGACGCGTGCTGTGTGCGATACTGGCCCCGATTCACACTGTCACACTCTAATCCTTAATCTAAGTTAGTCTGTTCTTTTTACCTTTTAAAGATTGAAAAGGGACAGGAGATGGCCATTCTAATTAGAGCTGTCAAACATCGAATTTGAACCTTATAGCCGTGTCAATTGCACAATTTTAGAGAGCACTTAAAACATGCTACTTAAAAATCTCTTAAACTCACAGCTATGCCCTTATTATAGGTTATCATTCGTTCAAATTAATATCATTCGTTCATCACCTCTCTTTCATTGGTCATAAAAACGAAAAGGATAGCTGGATTTTAAAATTAGAATAAGCGCATGACATCCCGAATCGAGGTCACTATTTGTCTACCCGTTCAATTTTTAACAAAAGTTAGAAGAGGCGCGCGCCGCCCGTTCCTCGACTGTGCCTCGACCCTGGTTGTGTGTGCTATACGCCTAAGTTTTTCGAATACAAATAAAATAAAATAATAAGAATAGTGTAGGTAGGTATAGGTATTTGTTTACGACAAAAAATAAAATAAAAAATATATTTTTATCATTAAGTTATAAATAATAAAGCGGCTTTAGTATTAGAATAGAATAGAAAAATTGAAATGGGAACCAATCGCTGGGGTCATATTTATTTGCATTCTCCAACTCCCCTTCAGTGTCCACCACCGTTATCCCTGGCTCCATTAAACGAAGAATACCTACGACCTTCCAAGCGCGCCACAACACAACTACTTAGTTACTCCTGCATAGGTTCTAAAAGTATCACTCCTGTCCTGTGTCGCTTTATTCTCTAATAGAAGTTAGGAAAATAGAAATGCGAAGCGCACCCCGTCTACTCTATTCAAAAAGTTTATATGAAGGTAGGGTTGCCATACATCAGGATTTTTTGGTCCCTGTCAGGATTCCGGCCGGACTTGGAAAATGTCAGGATTTTTGGATTTTAGAGTAAACAAAAAAAAAATGATCTTGTCTTTGGTAATTAGGTACATTGGCAGTAAATAATAATCAACACAATCAAAACGAAAAACTAAAACTTTCTTTTTCTACTTATACCTAAATTTTACGTGAATAGAAAAATAGATACCTACCTATTTTTAATAGGATACTATTCGTGTTTACGATCGCCTTCTGTGACTTTCTTGATATTGGGTGTATTCCATTGATTTACAACAAGTCTAGATAGAACATGAATGTTCAAAAAATAGACCGGCAAAGCGGTGCTTAAGCACTACATTACCGCAGTACATGTCAATAAAAATACTACTATAATGGTAGACAATAAGGTTGCAATTAATAAAATACACATGCCACTTTTTAATCCCAGCGTACTTTCAAATAGGTGACATGTTTCTAGTGTATTATTGTATGACGCGCTATATCTAGGCCTGTTGTAAATCAATGGTGTATTCCGAATCAGATTTCACGGCTCAAAGTACTGACAGCGATTACTCGCGTACCGATTCAGAAATCGCGATAATACGGCTCATGAGCGAAATCAAAACGGAACGGCGTTTGAGCGCGCTGAAACTGCTTATAACTCAGTCTTGCCAGATGTTGATTACCGTACCAAAACTGGCAAAATTCGAAATTATTATACGTATTAAAAAAGTATCGTACAGCTGTGAAAACAGCACTTTTCGCATGGCTAGTATTCAAAACAAGAAAAGGTATGCGAGTTTTTAAAAATGGAGATGTAAATAGGCACATGAAATAAAAAAATACAAAAAAGAATGTGATATTTATATTTATATTTTATCAGATTGCCTACGATATTATCTTATGTATGTAGTTAAGTACTCTGATAAGTACTCACACACAATGTCCCCAAGGCTAAAACAACAATTGGATTTATAATAATTGATCTATAAAAACCATTGAAGTATAATGTGTAGTAATAATAGCTCAATGATAAAAACCAAAATTATTTGACAGTTTCAATGAATATTAAAATGTAAGTACATCCTAAAATTGAGGATGATGCAATCTTTTCAGATAATGATGAAATACTATGCCTAGGTCACGTACTCCATTTTACATTTAAATAAATTCAGTGCTAAACTCTTCTCTTCAACTCCAACGTCGAGCTCAACTCATCAAAATATTTATTTATTTATTTATTATTAGTGATACTTCACAGCACATAAACACATCTTATATAAGTGACATTAAAATTATACATAGCCAATAACGAAGATCACATATTACAAGAATCAAGAATCTAATTGGTGGCAGCGGTGGGATATCGTCCGTTGCGGCTGTTTCAGAGGTATTACTGAAACGCATCAAGTAGTGGAGATTTTCTTCAATTTGTGGAAGCAGTTGCAATTTTCTATTATTATATTATTAAGGACGAACTTTGAGAGAAAGGGAAAGTGAAACTTGCACTTTTGACTAAGCTGAAAGGAAAACCAAGAGCGGTGTGGAGTAGAGTAGAGTGGAGTGGAGTAGAGTCGGGAGGCTCTGAAGACGTATCCACGTGTTCCTTCCTTAACAAATTGTCCTATGGATAAACATATGTGCTTGTAGGATTTTATAACTTTATATTCTTTTCATACTGCGCAGACTAAAGAAAAAAAAATTGTAATAATATTATAGGGCACTAATTATAAAAATAAAATATTGCGTCAAATACGCATTTGTATAATTGAAAGGAAGATTTATATAAAAAAAAGATAAATATTAAACTATGGGCTCCTGGCCTCAAAGGATTTATCGTCATACCATAAATAATATAGGCTCCTGGCCTTAAAAGATTGTTTGATGCACTAGCGAATAAAGCACCAGCGAATGTAAATTTTTATATGAGCGATATATTAAGAATTAATGAAAAAGGGAACATATACGTTTAAAAGTTCGAAATCATCATTAACAATAATTATAAATTTACATACTAAACTTCGTTCTAAGCGTTGCAGTCAACTTCAGAGACATCCACACTTAGTAGAAACAATTGTATTAAAAATCGTTTATTTTAAATCTCATAATTTGGTTGGGCTTGTAAGTAACAATTTTTACTATTATTTTCGTTTTCGTACATCATGAATTTTCTGGCTGATGCAGCTGCCTTAGCGCAGAGAGAAATAGAAAACGTAGCACAATCAACTATAACTAATGCGGCTGAGCATATTGCTGATGCTTTAGTAGGAAAAGATCCTGGGGAAGAGTCGCAAAATCGTGACACTGATGAAACCTTAAGAGAAATTGGAGAGATGCCTGATTTACGCACTCCCTACCAAGGTGAAATAAGCCGAGATGTTTATAACGATCACCCCATGAGTGATCAGCCAGTAAAAGGCAAGGCTAGGTCTAACACAGGTTATTCGGCGTCGTCAGAATTATTCGACATAATCCCTTTATATGATGGTAACACTAAAACACTAAATATATAATTAGATTCTTGATATTGGGATGAATTGAGCTCGACGTTGGAGTTGAAGAGAAAGACTGGGATAGTTTAGCACTGAATACAGGTTAACAAGAAAACAGCTTCAAGACGCGGCTGGGCGTAGAATAATCGTTGGAAGTCGCAGCTTCGTCTTATATACCTAAGGCTTATCAAAACATCATGCGTAACTAATTTGAAGTACCAGCTCATTAGTGTTTAATTTTAAAGAGTCGTAAAAATCTATTATTTACAACTTTGTTGTGACAGTTTAGATAAGAATATTCCATTTAAATAAATAATTAATACAACAATGTAAAATGGAGTACGTGAACAAAGCATAGTATATCATCATTATCTGAAAAGATTGCATCATCCTCAAATTTAGGATGTACTTACATTTTACGTCAATAATTACATATTCATTGAAATTGTCAAATAATTTTGGTTTTTATAGATCAGTTATTATAAATCCAACTTCAATATTAATTAGGTCCTTGTTGTTTTAGCCTTGGGGACATTGTGAGTACTTATCCTAGTACTTAACTCCTCCCTCTTTAAGAGATAAATTGGAATTATGCGGAAATTTTGCTTAAAATCAGCACTAAACTGTTTTGTTAGATCAAACAGCCTATATTATGTTAAAAATATTAGAATATGTTAATCAAAAAATAATCAATTATAATTAATATTAATTTTATTACTATGGCTAAAGTAAACGTACAATTTCTTCATTCACTAATAGAGTCAAAGCCTGGATTCCGTCACTGTTCACTTAATGCTTGAAAGCACTTAGTTTTAGTCAAGACATACCACTTGATTTTCACTATCACTTTTCGTAGATTACTGTCGTAGCAGTCCGTAGCTCTTTCGTAGCAGAATAACCTCTATGCTACGTCTTCGTAGCATTTCTCATGTGCTCCGTTAGTTATCGTAGTTGGTATATTTTTCCTTAAAACGTTAAGCATTTTCTTTCTGTTGTTACGTCAATGATTGAGCGTGTAATCGCTGACGTTGTGAAAGACATTTGTTCCTTAAGTTCCTTTTGTTTCCTCTCGTTGAAGTTAAATGAGGTAGACATCATACTCAAGCAGAAAATATATCCATCTCTTTCCATCAAAATGACATAAGCAACAAAACATTGCACAGGGAATACCCACACACGAATGATTCTCGTTTTTTTTTTTTTATATTTGGTTTTATGGTTCTGGCTACGATGCCTTTTGAACCGATCGTAAAAGGTTCCACTCTGAGTTATTATGTCTATGGTTGGTTTCACACATAACAAAGTTTACAAAAGTCAGTTGAACTGCACTATTTACAACACTTTACACATCGGTTGTTGAATTAATATAATTTACCAAGCTTCTGTGATAAATGGGATTTCGTAAAAGTTCTTTCAGGCACATACGGTTATCAGTGGGTAAATCGTTGTTACTTATATCATTCAGTTGAGCAACGAGAGAGAGTCGCTGCAACCCATAACGCCTGCATTTGAAAATTATATGTATCAGGTCTTCATCTTCGTCGCATTCAGTGCATTTCTGATCAGAAATAATCTTTAGTCTCTTGAGGTGAGTGCCAGTTTTAGTGTGTCCAAAACGCATGCGATATATATGGGTTATCGACTTTCTATTATTCAGTTTACACTTGTTGTACCAAGGTTGGGCGGGCGGGGTACGTTGGATATCGGCGTACCATTTTCCTAAGTCCTTTGTGATTTCAGCAAAGTAATCCTTCCACAAATGTTTCAGATCTTGGTTCAATTTGTGGTGGAAATCAGTGTACGGCACCAATAACACAGAGGAGTGGTCTTCATCAATGTCTGATCTAGTGGCCTGGTCAACTACTTCATTTCCAGTAATTCCAGAGTGGGATGGCACCCACATGAAGGCTACATGCTTGTTTTTACCTTGTAAGTCTGATAACATGTTTCTAATTATAAACAATAAGTAGTTAACATTAGCTCTTAATTTGTGATTTTCTAATGAAGTTAATACACTTTTTGAGTCTGTTATTATTAAGAAACGATTACTTTCAATTGTGTCTATATAATGAAGTGTTCTGACTATAGCATAACTTTCAGCTGTAAATATAGAACATTGCATATTTAATTTAAAACATTTTGTAATTTTACATTTAGGGTCATAGAATGCTGAAGATACACTATTGTCAGACTTGGAACCATCTGTGTACAATTTATAAATATTTTTACCATCTATAAAACAAGAAAGCTCAATCTGATTATTTACATTTTCTTTTATAATATTTACAGAACTATTTATACATGCATTATAATCAAATTTGTGTATAAATAGGAAGACTGTTTTTGTACATATTATCAGACAAGTTTTTAATATGAATGGCAATTCTCAACATTTCAGGCATATGTCCAGACATTAGCTGTGCCACCTCCACATAAGAACCTGTTGGTAATTGGAGTGCTTGCTGAAGTAAAATATTTTCTAGTATATGGTCATTATTAAATACAAACATTTTCAAACAAAACTTTTCTGCCAATTGTAAGCGCCTTAATTTAAGGGGTAAAATACAAGTTTCAGCTTCCATGGCTATAATGGGTGTTGAGCACATAGCTCCAGAGATAATTCTAAGTGCTTTATTTTGCATAGTGTCTATTTTTTTAAGAACTGTGATATTTTCAAGAACTGTAATCAAAGTGACTTCTCACGATACTTTTATAAAGTATAGAAAGAGTTCGAAGATCTGAGCCCCAGTGGACACCAGCTAAAGATCTTAATATATTAAGTCCCCTTGCTGCACTTTGAATAATTTTGTTAATATGAGTCTGGAAAGTCAGTTTTGTGTCTAAGCATATGCCCAAAAATTTATGATTATCTGTCCAAGGTAGAGCATCATTGTAAACTACATCGCTATTACAGACATAGCTTTTTTTGGAAAAGACCATAGCAGCACTTTTGTTAGCACTAATTTTTAGGTGTAATTTATTACTGTAAAATGTATTCAATTCTTTTAATGCCCTGTTAATTCTACTTATACCTATATTTACATCTTTATGTACAGTATATATAAGCAGGTCATCCGCAAATTGCAAAAAATTTACATTTTGAGTATTCAAGTAAGTTTTAATTTGAGAAGTGTATATATTATAAAGTAAAGGAGATATAGTTGCACCTTGCATCGTGCCTTTATATACTGTTTTTGGACCATGTAGGATATTATTAAATTTTATGTACATTGATCTTCCATACAAAAAATTGAATACCCATTTACAGATCTTACCTGGGACACCAGTTTCAGCCAACACTGCAACCAGTGTGGAAGGATCTACATTATCAAAAGCACCTGCTACATCCAGAAAGGCGCATACCACTGAAGAATGGCCATAAAATGCCTTCTTGATAACAGATATCAGAGATACAAAACTTTCGACAGCACTACGTCCTCTGCGAAAACCATATTGCTCACAAGGTAAAATATGATTTGATTCAATATAGTAATCCAGTCTGCTTTTAATCATGCATTCAAATATTTTTCTCACACAAGAAGATAAAGAAATGGGTCTGTACGATGTGTAATCATCAGAAGGTTTTTCAGGCTTAAGTATTGCTATGACACATTGTGTCTTCCAGGATGCAGGTATTGTCTGTGTGTCCCAAAGTAAATTGAAAATTTTTAATAAACACTCTTTAGCTGTGATATGTAAATTTCTAATTAGTCTGTATGGAATATCATCTAAACCAGGGGTAGTATCTTTTCTAGAACTTAAAGCTAACATAAATTCATTTCAAGTAAAAGGTCTAGTCAAAAAATTGCCACTTACATTTCCTGCTTGGTTGAAGTATTTATTTAATTGTGTGATATTTACTTCTTTTTCAGGTGGAGACAGTGGGGCGTATTTGTCAAAGAATTCCGGAATCCACTCAACATTCTTTGAAACATTTTGAATTCTGATACGTTTAAATTTACGAATATGATTTCAAATAATACTTATTGGTGTATATCTATTAAATGATTCACAAAGCTTTCTCCAACCACTTTTATTTTTTTTACATATCAATTTTTTTTTCTGGGCATCTAGTTTTTTGTATTCTATGTAATGTTCAATTAATGAAGAATATCTATACAAATTAAGGGCTGATTTACTTTTCTCTACTGCTTTCTTACATTCATCATCCCACCATGGAACCGGATTTCTAATAGTACACTGACTCATTCTTTTAAGCTTAGGTATACACTTATCTTTAAGTTTTTCTATATTTTCACAAAAAATATTATACATTTCTAAAGGTTCAGATGCAATTAGATTAAAGTTACTAAATATTTGTTCAGATTCATTGCTAAAGCTGTTCCAATCAGCCTTGTCATATAAATATTTCTCTTGAGGATTTCCTACTGTGTATTTTTCCACAGCTGTGTATAAGTAAATAATTGTTGGATAGTGATAACTTCCCATTGGGTCACTGTGGACTTTCCAAACACATAAAGGAGCAAGAACAGGGCTTACACATGTTATGTCTATAGCAGATTGATTACAATTTGGTCTACCTACTGTGGTTGGATCACCTGTATTTAAAATACATAGGTCACATTGGTCTAAAATATCATAGATATCGTTGCCTCTATTATTATTGTTCATGCAGCCAAAAGCAACATAATGTGCATTCAAGTCACCAGAAAATAAAATAGGTTTTGGTAAGCTACTTAAGATCTGTTTAAGTCTATGACCTCTAAAGTGACGACCTTCGTTATTTGGGGGAGCATAGGAGCAAAGAATGGAGATCTTACCTACAGAGGTGTATACAACACAAACAACAGATTGTAAAAAATCATAGTAAGGTGTCGGTATAACAGAATATTTAAAATTATTTTTGATGAATTCGACCATTAATTGCACATTGAAAAATTAAATTGTATCCTGGTACAGAAAACGAGCTCTTATCTTTCAACCAAATTTCATTCAATAGACATACACCTACATCATTAGTATTTAAAAAATCAATAAGTAGCGGCTTTTTATTGATAAGACCTTCTACATTAAACTGAGAAATAATCATAAAGTTTTTATCATTTTTTAGCGATTTAGATAATACTGACTTTATGTATGCAGTAGTGATTGGTCTGTTACTATTTCCAATCTTTACCAACGCTCCAACCAAAGTTTGGATTAAAGAATAATTTTTGATCAATTCATTCATTAAACTTTCCTTACTGATTTTTGTTGACTCTACTTTTAAAGATTAATTATTTTTTGTGTTTTGTTTTGGGTTTTTTGGCATAGGAATTGACGGAACAATGTTATTATTATTATTATTATTACTGGATGATAGTGATGGAACAATAAAAGTATTTTTGTACGTTGGTGCTGATAAAGATGGGAAATCCTTATTGCTAGTTAAATTGGGAGTCTTTGCAAGAACATTGGCGTAAGTGCCGCGAAAACGTTTCTCTTCCAATTTGGCTTTTTTAACTGGATAGTCTTTTGAAATTGCTAAATGAGGCCCTTGGCAATTAACACATTTAACAATGGCGTCAGTAGGACATTGCGAGTAATGATAATCCTCACTGCATACGGAGCATCTTTGTGCAGCACCACAAATTTTAGCTCCATGATTAAATTTGAAGCACTTGTAGCACTGCAACAAGGGTGCTACGTACTCCGATACTCGAAAACGATATATGTCTAAATAGACACATTCAGGAAGTGATTTAGATAGAAAAGTCACACTCACCGTGCTGAATGGTTTTACTTCTCCATTAACTTTGCGAGTAAATCTTCTCACGCTTATTATTTCAGAAGTCGTCGATAGTTTCTTGAATAGTTCCTCATTAGAAATGCTAATCGGAACATACCTTATTACGCCAATCGTTTCGACAGCGCCTGCTGGAATATATGCCTTCATTTCTTTTTCCTGTAACCACTCCTCGTTCTTTAAAAAGTTGTTGGCATTAATTGCCTGTTTAAAGGTAACGCCTATCTTGTTAGCGTTAAGACGCTATTACCCACGCCCTTGATATCGTTTTTAAATAGGTTCGCCATAACAAGTGGATTTCCCAACTTTTCCTGCTTGGTACTCTCAACAAAAACGGTGAAATCAGAATCTGGAGCATTTTCAGGAAATACTCGTTTGTAGCCTGGTTTGGTTGTGGCTTGTAAAAAGCTTCATCAAGCGCCGAAGCACTAGCGGCCGACGATATTTTCGGCTGTTTTCTTTTGTCCGACTCCGAGCCCGGAGGGACCCCGTCCCCCCCCGGGCATTGTCTGTTTTTACTATATTATATGATAAATACAAATCATTAACTCGTAGAACTAAAAAATAACAACTTTTTACAACGAATTATATACAAAATTAACTGTTTTACAAAACTTTCAAAATTTCCGCTGTATTAACTTTGAAAGCCCGCCAAAAAAAAAAGTCAATGCTCCCCGTTTTCATTTGATGTTGCCATACGGCAAAGAAGTCCGTGCATTAGGGTTAATGTCAATTAAAAACATTTAGATGATTGGGTATTAAAATTATGGTATTTTCGCGTACAATCCAAGCATTACGATACTATTTTCTACGCAACATGAAACTATGGTACAAATAGTATAATTATACTACGAAATCCAACCCTGGTTGGAGCACGAATCACGAATTTATTTAAAGTCGGGCCACGTTATGAAGCGACTTTTGAAGTTTCATGTACTTACCAAAGAACGATAACCTTGTACCAGCGTACAAATAAAAGACAAGAAAAGAAGCACTTTTGAAGCATACTTCTTAGATATAATCAAAGAACTTTAAATTTTACACTACTTCTATGATAAATTACAGTTGCTATGTGAGCGCAATAATTTAAAAAAGCTATAACAAAAATATTAGGCCGACGCGTAAAAGTTGCGTCGGCCGTAATATATTTTTTTTTAATTTCCAGTGTTGTCACTATCAGTTATAGCGTGAGTACGCTCAAGAGTTACTTTTGAGTATAGATATTTTATTATCTATCATTGTTGCGATTGTGTAGGGTGCATTGGCGTCTTTTGTACTTAAAATTCTGAGAAAAGATAATTAGTTATTCCGTGTAGTCTTGTTAATGTTTCGGTTCAGTCAGTTAGTCTTTCGTTTTCGTGCGCAGTGGCTACATGTGTTTTTTTTCGGTTTCTCAAAGTATTATTTTACGGTTCGGCTCTCTTTTGGACTCAGATCCTGCTTTTTTTTTAAATACCTGTATTTTTTTACTTATCTATGTTTTTTTCTGTTAATAGCATATTTTGTAATTTTTTTCTAATTATAATTCTAAACGGTCGATCTGTTAATTTTAATATGACATCTGAATATTTTCATATAATATTATAATCTGTACATTATTAGTATCAAATAAATAATTTTATTCTGTGATACTTCACAGAATGTGTATGTTTCCAATAACAAAATATCGTCAACACCGATTGTAATACAAAGTTTAACAAAGTACGAGATCATTTTTTTTTCGTAACTAATTACGAAAATAATAAATTTCAAATAGGTAGGCATCTTTGTAAGTAAATATAAAAAATGAAAAGGTATGTCTGAAATACTAGATAGGTACTAGGCAAAGTCAACCATTACACTACGGGACATCACTATTTACGTCACAATGACATCCTTCAAAAGTAGCTTCATAACGTGGCCCGACTTTAGTTAGATAGATTTATTTTGGCTTGTTTATTATGTACGAGGGTTCGCTGTGTATGTGTTGCATGTCCACTGAGGACTTGGTGCAGTTGTTTGGATCGAGAGGCGAGGGCGACGCGGTAGAAAACTACGCTAACATGTTGGCCGTGTGTTTACAAATTCAGGTGAGTTTGTTACGTTTTACGTAGGTACTTGTAGGTACCTATATTAGTTTCTGCAAGGTAATGCTTTAGTAATTTGAGGCATTAGTAGCGTAATGGGGAAGGAGTTTCAGGAGGCTTTTACCCGGATGGGATCCAAACTAGAAAAATAATTACTAACATACTAACCTAGATTAAGAATAAAAACTAACAGCACTGTATTCAATTTTCTGGTTTTGTTTTAGATTTTAGTTTGGAAATAATAAATGCTTTATTATTATTATTATTATTATTATATTGTATTAATTGAACCAAATAATTTGAAAACTTAATAAGAACATACTATGGAAAAACAACTAAAATAATCTTCAACAATATTATCATTTTATAGAGAGTAAAAAAAGGTCTGAAATCTGCTAAACAAATGCGTCACTTCACTATTGTTTAAAAGAAACCATGTCCATGGAGCATTTTTTTGTTTACGGCTAGATGACAGGTAACCTGTCAATAATTATGGAACTTTATAGGCGTGCATGCATATGCCAAAAGTTAAATAAACGGTTGGAAGGAAATAGTATAGTCCGTTCAAATAAAAAATATATAAATAAAGTGTACCTAATTTATATTCTTTCATTGATTAAATAAATTAAGCTCGCACCCGACTCCCTCAAATCTCACCCATATTCTGCCCCGAATATTATTTTATTTTATTTATATTAGGGAAACTTACAGCTTAGATAGTAATATCGTAACTATAGCTAAGATACAATACTTGAGCCAATTACAAGCTTCCGCCTGTGACACAATGTTGGATAATTTAATATTTAATACATACACTCATAGATACTGAGAATATAAGTAAAAAAGTGTAAGTTGAAAATTTAGATATTACAAACATTTATGGTTAAGTTCAAAAAAGGTGTGATCTAGTGCCTGATAAATCAGTCCACAAGATCAGCAGTTCATAGTGCGTTTCATAAATAATTAGAGCAAACATTATTTTAATTTGATGGCCAAAAATGAGTTGGACATCTTTTTATCAGAATAGATTTAGTATTAAAAATATCTATGAATTGGAAAAACTGGTCATTGAAACTCTTGCCAGCACGCCAGAAATAAGATCCTTGTTTATATTTGATATATGCCTTGGGAAGAGAAAGTCTGAGATTACTATTTCTTGAGTTATGATTAGAACCACGGAGACAAATACAATCTTAGTGTTACGAACAAACAATTTATTTGATTGTTTCATAAAAGCCATTGACGCACGCTACAGTACCTATGTATTACTTGCAGTACTTGCGTACACATTTTTTTTGTTTATTTTTTTATTGCTGTTTTCAGCTGTCAGAGACAGATGGCCATGATTCCATCTGCACATTGTGTGTTAGTAAATTAAAGGACTGCCTGAGCTTCAAAGTTATGACTCTGAAAAGCATATCAATACTGTCATCAGTTGATCGTAAGTTAACTCTCACCTTCTTGGAATGCAATATGCTATGAAAATAAAATAAGACATGACAAAGTTGTTTATTTTCTGCATTATTTTATTATTCCTTTCTTATATTGAGTGGCTAGATGCTTATTATAAGATGCTTATTATAAGATGCTTATTATAAGTTACTTACTTCCTTCCTTTTTTCTATTTTTAGTAACCGAGTTACTCAGCAAAGATGAATTGCAAGTTCTGGGTTTAAATAAAACAGAAAATACCCATAAGCTGAGTTATAACAAAAACAATGATGAGTCAGAATCAGAATCATGCAGTGAGCAGAATGATGCCGAGGTTAGGACAATGAAGGATAAGATTAAAAACATACAAGCTAAACTAAGCAATTGTGATACAGAAGTTTTAAATGTTGTAGACAAGGAAAACACAGATAAAGGTAAGGTTAATAGTGAAATACCAAAACTTTCTTAGTCTGCCATGTTTTCATTATTAAAACTCCATACTAAAATCACATAAAATATCTGAAAAATATAAAATTTATTGTATATCAAGGTATATAAATAAATAAAAATAATATTTCCCATGGAACACACCCCGGTGGACACAGGTGAGCCATTGTAAAAGAAAAACCTACGGCTCACCCAAGTAATCCGAGGAGGTAAACCTTGAAAAAGAATTAAAACACTGATTTACAGTATTTGTAGTCCAAAAGTCCTAACATAACACATTCATTAAAATATCACCACTTCTCTCCTAGCTTACAGAGACTAGTAGACACCAGACCAGACTCTTCTCACCAGCAAATGCTTCCTTCCAGCGGCGTCAGCGGCGGCGCGGGAGACGGGGGCGGGGCGAGGCAGGGAGAGAAGGCGGGGGCGGCCGCGCGTGCGCTCGCCCGACGGCCTGCCCTACCGCCTCGACAAACACGAGCTGTCTTGTCGCGAGTGTGACGAGACCTTCCCCAACCACATCACGCTTAAGGTACGCGCACACACGTCGACATGAAGTCGACATCGAAATTTATTAAATGAAAAAGGCTGTCCCCCTTGTAGTAGGGTAGGGGCGTTAAGCTCAAAAACCTTTAGAAAATATGACTCCGGCTTGAAACTTGGTACAGTTGCTCATGGGGTCAAAAGAGGCAGATCGAGATCGGTACTCAACGGGAACAACCCCTCTGGGGAGGGGGGGGAGGGTCAAAGGGACGCTCCGACCGGACAAACTCAAAAAATTGTACACGCTAGAATATAGCTATCAGGTTAAGTTTGGTATCATTTTCGTATAAATTAAGGACGAGGAATTCATTTATGGTATTTTTATTTCATTTAGTGCAAGTGGTTTTCGAAAAAAATATGGAAATGTAAAAAATTAAACCTAAAAAAGTACATTTAAACAATTATAGCTTTAAAACTTATACATAAATTAATTAAAAAAAAATACTTGAATATAGAATATTTTATGCAGATTTAGAAAAATATACCTTTTGTATAGGTTGTCTTACAAAATTATGCTAAATAAAAATCTTTAACGTTGCGCCGCGTAGTAAGGCAAAATGGCGCTACCAGCTTTTGCAACAGAATACAGACAATTTTCCTAAAAATTCGTATTCGATGCATGAGAATAAAGTGACCAAAAGATTTTTTTTTATTTGGGTTGACTTCTCCTCATAAGTAAGTAGGTATTTCAATGTCGAAAAGGCAATTTGTAGTTTTTTCGAAATCAATGAAACTCTAAATTAGAAATATAAAAAAATATATATTGTTACATATTTATTCGCATTTTCCTTCATAGAGGCACAGCACTGTGCATTTTAAGCTTCCTTTTTTACATTTGTACCTCTGCTGACAGCCTTCCATCCAACATAACAATGTTGTCCCATATACATTTCTTGAATTTAATAAATTTTACAAATTCTATAAATTTCGGAAAATAATTAAATCAATCAAATACATTAAATCAGTCAATTATTATAACAGCTGTTGAAAAGCATTGTCAATACAAGATAATATGTATTTTAGATAAGTGATAAAGTGAATCCGAGGTAATGTTTGTTAGTTGTTCAAAATAAAGTCACTATCATACTTAAAAAGCGTATAAAACACAGTCGATATGATATTGTTCCCCTTTTGTTATAATCCCTTCACTTTCTTCGAACGCAATACGTCCGACACTTCGGTGAAAGACAGGGACTAGCCTCCCAAACGGTCACCACAACGGCTCAACCGTATCGGGATCGCTACGGCTAGTATCGATTGGACGTCATCCACTAGCTTCGGCTTATAACGCGAAGCTTAGGCTTCCAACGCGAGGCTTCGGTCTGCTACCATCGCTTGAGGCGCATCGGTCGGACCAGGGTCCGCGGTTTTTTTACCTTTTCCAAACAACTCTTTTTGGGTTTACCAGTTAACATTCATCTTGGGCGTTGGTTGATTGCGAAAGAGAGGTTTTGTGTCTGTATTTATCAATACAGTTGGCATAGGAAAAGGATGCTCAAGGTGAGGGCTAGAGTGGTCGTCTCCGAGCAGTATCATTAGAGAGACTTGGCGATTGGCTATTCTGTTGAGGATGAGAGACTCAACGAAAGTTCTTATAAGAAGTAGTAGTTCTTTCAGAGCTAGAGTTAGAGGGGAAGCTCAAGTCGACACACCCGTCGCATATACCTTTTTAATCCACATATATGATTACCATTCTCCTACACTCTTTGAGTTTGCAGGTGGCAATTCAGCTTGTAGCTAGACGATCAGGGAGGGTTATGTAACCGTATGTTTCAATACAGTTGGCATCGCTTAAGGAGAATGAGTGCCCGGGGTGCTAGGGCTGGGAGTGGTCATCTCAGGCTAGTATCATTAGAGAAATCCAGTGGTGAACGCTCCGTTGAGGAAGAACCTACTCAACGGGCTCTTTAAGAGCTAGTCCATAACTAGTTCTTTCAGAGCTAGAGCTGTGGAGGTGGCTCAAGTCGACACACCCGTCGCAGGCTCCAATGTCTTGCTTTGGCCGTGTATTCAGCAATTGTCTTCGGCCTGGTACTGGGACGAAATAAACCTAGTAGTGGTCTCTGGAGTGCAAAACGAAGGACCCACCTCAGCCAGCAAAGCAGCTTGGAGCCACTAACGTTTCCTTTCATGTTCACATATATTATGATTGTAATTATCCCTGAGGCCTTTTTAGGCAACTGGGACAAATTGCAATTCCTCAGTAGTTGAGCATGGGTTTTTCTTAGGTCGGAGGTTCAGTCGTGCCGGTTGGGTCATTCTTGTGTCGACTGAGGGCCAAAACCTGGGGCGATACGCTATATAGCAACCCTGTTGAACGAGCAAGGGAGGGATGATAGCTAGGAATTACATAGATGTTGTACAGAGACACTTTGTTTTATTCTGTAGTTAGAATTCCAAAAAGAAGACGATCATACTGTAATCTTCTAAAACTCACACAAAGCAGTACGATTCCGCTACTAGATGATCAGTGGCCAATTTTAATTATTATAGAGATCAGACGTTCAGTTACAACCGTTTGCTTCTCCTTCTCGCTCCAACTTTACTTACGTAATTAACCATCCCTAGAAAACGTTCTAGGGACTGTCTGTCATTTGGGTTTGGCATATCACTTATGGCTTGAACTTTTGCCTGATCTACCTTCATACCGTCGGCGCTGAAGGTGTGACCCAAATACGTTACCATAGTGAAACAAAATTTACATTTCTCACGATTAAATTTAATACCCACCTCTCTAGCCCGTTCCATCAGTGCTCTGAGACGCTTGTCGTGCTCTTCCTTCGTTGCTCCCCAGACTATGATGTCATCAACGAAGGAATCTACACCCTCCAGGTCTTCCAGCAGTTGGCGAACTTTGAAAAATGGAAAATGGAAAATTTCGGAGGCTGTGTTGATACCGTTGGGTAGGCGTAGATACTGGTACCTACCGAAGGGTGTACCAAAAGTGCAGAGGTCTGCACTCTCCTCATCCAGCTGTATCATCCAGAAACTGGATCTTGCACCCAAATAAAAAAAAAAAACTTTTGGTCACTTTATTCTCATGCATCAAATATGATTTTTTAGGAAAATTGTATTCTGTTGCAAAAGCTGGTAGCGCAATTTTGCCTTACTACGCGGCGCAACGTTAAAGATTTTTTTTTAGCATAATTTTGTAAGATAACCTATACAAAAGGTATATTTTTCTAAATCTACATAAAATATTATATATTTACATTTTTTTTTTAAATAATTTATGTTTACGTTTTAAAGCTATAGCTGTTTAAATGTATTTTTTCAGGTTAAATTTTTTACATTTCCATATTTTTTTCGAAAACCACTTGCACTAAATGAAATAAAAATACCAGAAATGAATTTCTCGTCCTTACTTAACCTGATAGCTATATTCAACCGTGTACAATTTTTTGAGTTTGTCCGCTCGGAGCGTCCCTTTGACCCTAGAGGGGTTGTTCCCGTTGAGTACCGATCACGATCGGCCTCTTTTGACCCCATGAGCACCTGTACCAAGTTTCAAGCCGGAGTCATATTTTCTAAAGGTTTGCCGATTTTTGGCAGCTTAACGCCCCTATTGCGGCTGATTGCGCGTATAATCCAAACTGGTGGCGTTCGGATGAGAGTGTATTTATCCACTTCACAAAGTTATCACTTCACAATCCCTATACAAAGACCCCGGTCATGAGATGTATGATGCCTAAAGACAAACAGGTCAGAAAATTGTTTAAGTAACCTAAGAAAGATAAATGCTGCGCTGTGCCTTCGATTGTGGCCAATAACTGTAAGATAAATAGATGACGATCATGTTTAGGTGCACTACAACACGCACTTCGGCCGGCACGAATGCACAGAGTGTGGCAAGCGGTTCGTGTCGCGCGGCGGGCTCGCCAAGCATGCGCTCGCGCATCGGACCGGGCCCTTCCGCTGCGACGTCTGCCAACAGGTGACTGATACACGTGATGGCTACTTTCAGTTCTTTCTTTCTACTATCCCTAAACAAAGACCTTGATCGTTTTTAGATCGTATTTTAAAAGGCAGCAAAATAATAAAGACTGCTTGCTTATAATATTGACATTTTAGCAACATGTGTTTTAGGGTAACTAGACCCTCCTGATCACGACTTTCAATGTTGCCAAAACAATTTATTCGATTTCCAAGAAAAATATCCCAATTAGCAAAATTGACATATTTTAAGAACAAAGATCTTATAGAAGTCTTAAAAGTGTTCTGACTAAGTCAACACCTCACAGAGGTATGCTATAAGACTGTACTGTAAGTACATTCAAACTTACAACATACTCTTATCTAATACTTTAAACGAGCAATTCTTGTATATACCTATATATATATATATATATAATGAGAATCTCGGAAACGGCTGCTACGATTTCGATGAAATTTGGTATATAGGGGGTCTCGAGGGCGATAAATCGATCTAGCTAGCTTGTGTTTTTGGTAAAACAGGATTTCGCCATGTTTTCGGGCTTAAAAGAATTTGTACGCCATATTAAAAGAGAAGGTTAATTTCGTCGCTATCCATAACGACGCGGTGGCTCTGTTGGGGAACCGGAAGGCAATGAAACCGAAGGTCAGACGATCGAATCCACATGAATGTACTTTTTTATTTTTTGTTCATGTTTCTTTTAATGTTTGTTTTTAACTTTTTAATTCTTTCATTTAGTTATTTAAATACAAAAATGACAGAAATAAAAATGTCTTATTTAGTACCTTATTTTTTCGTGGTCTAAATTTTTTCCAACAGATAGAGCAATTTTTATAGGTATATTTTTTTATTTATTACTTACCGTTGTCGTCGTTGTTATTACTTATTTTTTCATTTACTTAGTTCAATTAAAATACCTTTACAGAAAATAACTTCGTTTTTCTTACACCGAAAGTTCTGCAACAGATGGCACTACAACTCACATAGTGACGAAATTTTCTTCTAAAAAGCATTTAAAAGTATTTTCAGTTATTTTTTCAGATATGTAACACAGAAATGAAAAATGCTATTTTATCCACGGAGACGTTATTTAATCCACGCAACCTCAACAAAATCAATTTTATATTACTACTGCCTTTACCACTGTTAGGCATGGGAATAATAATTTATTTTCCTTTCTGAATTCTATCCAAATTCCGATCCTAATTTATTGTCAATGCAGGGAAATCTATTTTTACTAAAAATTAAACCTAGCTAGATCGATTTATCGCTCCCGAAACCCCATATAATGCTAAATTTCATTGAAATTATCCACGCAACCTCAATAAATGCAAATTTATATTATAGCGCCGCCTTTACCACTGTATCTGTGAAGTGGCCAAAATTGGAACTACTGCTAATAAGTTGGTATGGGAATAATTTATTTTCCTATAATAATCCTTTCTGAATCCTATCAAAAGTCCCATCCTATTATTTTATAATACATAATATATTCTTTTCCTCGTTTTACTCAGGCCATCTGATGGAAAACTTTCAGACCACCAAAAAAATTATCAGAAATTTTCTTTCATTTTTGTATTTAAATAACTAAATGAAAGAATAAAATAAAAAATATAAAAAAAGAAACAAACGAAAAAAGAACAAAGAAATAAAAAAAATATATTTGTCGAGATTCAAACTGCAAACTCGCGGTGTCCCGACTGAGCCAAAATTACCTTTCTATTTCAATGATATCGTGTATCAATTCTTTTAAGCCTGAAAATACGGGAAAATCTATTTTATAAGCTAGATCGATTTATTGCCCCCGATACTAAATTGCGAAATCGTTGCAGCCGTACGTTTCCGAGATCTTTATTATTCTTATCTTGCTCGTATAAAGTATAAGAGTGGTGCTACTATGTCTAGCTTTCTTCTGAACAAATGAAGTAAGTAGAGTTTATCGAAATGCGTAGGTGTCTTACAAAAAAAATAAACGAGCTAAGCTCGGTCAACCAGGTACTATATATATTATGTAAGAAACTCTCTCTAAAGTCATTTCTTAGGCCTGTGACGAAGCTCCCATAGCTTCGCACAACAGCATGGTAGCATCACATCAGGACAAGACGACCATTCGAGTCTACCCACATCGAGCTCCGCATCGGTGACAGGCGCAGCATCGCACGGACTCGATCATTCTAGAAGCTCAAGCCTGACGTCGACGCCCCACTCCGACGCCCGCAGTGTTTAAATAGCAGCACGCCGCCACTCGCGGTATTCTGCCCATGGTTCGTTCGTAACGTCGACCTTCATGTAGATCTCAAGCTACCGTCCATTAAAGGTTTCATGATAGACGCTTCACGTCGCTATTTCGATGCCGCGCCTCACCACCCGAATCCTCTGGTCGTGAAAACCGCCGGTTATTTCCCTTACTGCGTTACGCGTTTAAAACGTCGGCCTAAGCATGTTCTGTCCGATCCTCTCGATCCCATCCAGTCTGCTGTTGAGATAGCCATTGCCAATAGAGTACACTCCACAGAATGCCCTTCTGGTAGCAACCGCACCCGCCGGTGGGGACGCGGTAGACCCAATCAAGTTCTGCATAATCCTGGAAGACCCCGTCAGGGTCATTCCTCTCCCGCGCGCTTCTCGCCATGGCAACGTCCTAGGCTGAGGTCCGTGCCCCCAAGTGGGCGCCCTTAGGCTGTTGCTATTAATACTAGGGGTAAGAGCCTTCCGCTCCCCCAAAAGTCCGGTTACGCTTGATACGTCGATTTTGCGACACAAGCATTAGGTCCATGTCAAAAAAAAAGCACTCGCGGTATTCTCCTGCTCTGGTCGGCTTGGTTACCCGAGTCGATAGGAGCAAGGGAATACCCGACGAGCCCCCGCTATCTCGCCGTCCCGTCCCGTCGCGCACCGCATTCTGTAGTTAACGACAACCCCCACCGGCCACAGGCCAAAGGTCTCACATGTGCATTTGCCAGAGCAAATTACTCATTGATCTTATCAAACACTTAATAAAGCTATAAGCATGTGTAATTGTTCTTATTCGTGACTTAAAAAAGTATTTTATAAGACATAAGGCATGATATGAATCATTTTGTAAGTCTTACAATTAACGTTACCTACTTATAATTTTATTATAGAACAGAGTAAATTTTAAATAAACTTCCACTTGATCGCGCATCTCACTAAGAAGGTACTAACAGAATAACAGCGCTGTGGCACGTTATCGGGCCCAGCATAATGCTGAGTTAGGACCTGTTTTGTGTTGCGGTACACAGACATAATATCTTGTTGGATTGGTAATATAATAATTGTTGTTTACTGAACTCTGTGTGTGTATTGCTAACACTAATAAATGTTTTTTCTTTCTTTCTTTCTTGATAAAGGACTGCATAAAGATCAGTTATCAAATAGAGTAATTAACACTTATTAAGACATATAATAGAGTAGAAGATCTTCATCAGAATACTTTTGTCTTGTATGTGTCGTAAGCATAGTAAGGAATCGCCCTAACTATATAGTTACGAGTATGTTACTGAGTAAAAGCATGCAAATAGTATTTATTATCACCTTAATTGTTTCATAAACATTCTGTATTAAAGAAAAAATATCTATAAATTATTCTTAATCAATTGGAATACATTTCATTTTACTAGTGTCATAAGCAAGGAATCATTAACAAATTAATCTCGTCTAAGTCATTATAAAGAGTAAAAGTAATTAAAGAGTCTTAACCAGAACACTTTCATCTTGTAAGTGTTATAAGAATTCTCATTTGGAGTTTTTGTGAAATGGCTGAAGAAAAATCAAAACAGGTCTTAGTTAAGAGATTAAACAGATAAAACGGCTTAAACTTTGCTTTAGAAGTGTGAAATAAGAGATATACACCTAATATTAATCTTAAACAAGGGCATTTAAGGCGATATGGACCTGACAAGCACTAAATAAAGTCCAATTTGTATTAAGAGAAATAATGGCGACGTTATTGGCATGTTGTAGAAATAATTGAATGTATTATTTTAAGTAGGTAACAAAACTTCTTCGTAAAAATATTGTTTAGTATGTTTCAAATCTATCGACGAAATCCACTCCGCATGTGATTCAACGCACGTACTAAAAAGATATGACCAACGATTATTTGCATATGAATCACTTAACAAATAATTATATTAATAAATAGAAACTCAAAAATATATTCTGACTCGCCACACTGATAATTCGACAACCAAAGACGATATTTTTTTTCTTACTTTGAGATTGAAAAGAGGATATTAGGAGTTTTGGGCCTTGAATTGCTCTATTTAGATTAGACAACTTTAAGGTTGATTAGATCTCAAACCATTCCACTGTACGACATCTTACGACACTGTACGAAGAAACTTGTTATCAATGCAGCATTAGTCATAGTATTGTATATCCAAATATTACTTAAGGTTAAACATAAAGTCATCACAAAGTGGCCAGTATTAACAGTTACGACTTACATAACTTATTGATTATATTTAGGACTATAAAACAATAACTAAAATATATTTATAACCCTTCTATTGTCGTTAAACATATACTTAATAATTTCGATCGAAGTCACTGACAATCAGTAAATGATTTATTTCAGTTGGTGGCGCTACTGCAGCTGAAGTTTAACCTTAATGAGACCACACTACGTCAAATACAAGATCATATTGCACTTAAGTGAGACCTTATTACAACATAAATGCTCTTATACCTATATATATAGTGCGCCCAATTTGATACTTAGAAATGTTGTTAAGTGTTATAAGAAGAGTGAAGAAAAGATGATCTTAGGATATCTGTATGACAACATTTTGCTAGTTGGGATAAGAACTTGTTTCCGCTTTAATCATCAAATTTTGGATGATCTTATATTTTTACTCGCCCATTTTTTTGCATCGGAATAATAATATACACGATAATCAGGCCAACAAGGACAACACGCTTAAAGCTAAATCATTCACCAGACTTCATTGAAAAATTAACCTGCATCATTGGTGATCTTCACTCCTCCCTAAAAACTGCCGCAGCGGATTGCGTTTGCGACCTATATGACTCATAAAATCACGAGAGCGTGTTCTTTCCAAATGTATCATGAAAAAATCACGAAATTTTGATGTCTTAGGTGTCGGCCGGCGGATAGTCTATTATTCATCCATCATAGAGTGACATTGATTTGTCCAGGAGTTCAGCAAGATGAACACGCTTCTGTCCCACAAGCGTTACAAGCATGGCGCGCGCGCGGCGTACGCATGTGGCGCGTGTCCGCTGCGCCTGCGCACTCTGCACGCGCGCCTCGCGCATCGCGCCCGAGCGCACGGGCTGGACGTGCGCGCGCACCGCTGCTCGTACTGCGGACAGAGCTTCAGACACTCCGGTCAGTGCAAACCTTGCAACGCATTACAACAGCTTCCGTTGTCACTGTCAAACAATAAATGGCTTATATGATTTTCCATAGTTTTGTTAGGATACTTAATGAAGGCTGAATCCCTTGATTGTCCGAAAAGAAAGATGATTAATTCCGTTCTTCGGAAGGCACGTCAAGCCGTGGGTCTCGGCTGCTCTCGTTATGCCTTTGGGGGCAGATGTATAACGCTGACACCCACACGATGAAAAAGATGTGCGTGCGTTACATACTCTTCGATTCGACATTACTGAGTACCAATGTAATTCCACTCTGAGCATTCCCCAAAAATCTTGGTCTTAATTTTTAAAAGTACTCGAAGCTTGCTTACTTTCGCTTGTTTTTCTGTATATTTAATTTATTTTATTTTAATACTTTGATTAATGTTATTTTTACGGTTATAAATTCCAAATTAAATAACCTCAGTGTCTGTTATTAGGCGAGCGCGCCAAGCACATATCGACGCACCACGAGGTTCGTTTCGCGGAGTGCACTGTATGCGGCGCGCGGCTGCGAAGGAGTTCCTTAAGGGAGCACCTGCGCCGGCATCAGGGGAAGAGTGAAGGCAAGAGCAGCAAAGCCGCTGGCCAACGCAGGTACACACACACACACACACACACACACACCCCGCTTATCGCCCCACACCAGCCCGGCGCCTAACCAACTAGCGGAGAGGGCGTCTCGTCCAGGTCTTAAATCAGCAACACTTTTCTGTCATTTGACTTTGTATTTTGTCAATATCTTTCTAATACGAGGTGTTCAATAAAAAGTGATAATGCGATATATTCTTCTTGGAAAGAAAAAAAATACTGGCAGGCTTAGGCCCAGACATTAGATATAATGATAATAAAAAAAATATAGTTTAAAAAAACTAAAAAACACGCTTTTAAAGCACATCAAACTAAAAAGTGAAAAATAATTCTTAATACAGGGTGTCCAAAAAGGGTGTTGGCAGTTTATACCCAAAAATTATATATGAAAAATATATCATTTCATAATTTTATTACTATTTGCAAAAAGTACATACAATGGAAAGTTTACGACAAAAATATTATGTTATCCAAATGACGTCCATTACGTCAATCCATTTTCTAATAATATTCGCACTGGGAGATAAAGTAATGTCCCGTACATTGAACTGCGCGCGATGTAAGCGGCGAGTTGTTATTATCGAATTATTGTTTTGATAATAAGCTCTTACACAAAATGCGCGCTGAGCTCGGGTATACGAATCCATTTCAACTAAACTTCCAATAAATTCCACGTATGACATTATATTTGTTTTTGCTATCTACCCTCATTAAGACGATTCATTGATATTTAAAAGTGCAAATACCCTTTTTGGACACCCGGTATAAGCTGAAAACAATAATGAACGAAAAATACTAGTATTAATGTATTAGTATTAATGATAAATAAAAATTACTTTTGGTAAAGAATAAAGCTTAATTTTCTACAAAATAAAGTATGATTTCACTATTAAAATCCACCCTCACGATTGTGAGTGTACCACTTGTACGGCCTGACCTAACACAATCGTGAGTATCCTGAAAAACGCTTTTACAGTTTTCATAGATTTTTTTTGTGGCAGATTTGTTTTTAGTGACCCCGAAAACCCCTGAAAACAACTTTAAAATTCAAAAGGTCTGAAAGGAGTACTGTGAAAGCGGGTTTTTTTTATTAAAGTCACAGTTGTATCAAGTTTCGCTTTATAACAGTTTTAAAATCCCCGCGGACAACAGCTTCTGCTAAGAAGAGAGATCCCAAATTTGTTTCAACAATAACCATGGCACGTTGTAAAAGCAAATCTATAATTAGGCAGTATTCCATTGTAACTCAAAAGTAATCAAACTAAATAGGTCTACTTAAAAGTTCTCCTATTTCGTAACAACTCTCCTACTCCAAATAATTTTATTCTATTTTATTTTTATTTCAATTAATTTTATTTTAGTTTCAATTTATTTCAATTTTATTTATGTATGTTTTTAAACTCTGTCCGTGTCAAAATCGAGTCCAAGCATACAAACATACAGGTGCAGCGTGAAAGCGTGTTAAAAAAAAGCAATCCATTTGTTTTGTTTTTTAATAAATAAATAAAAAGTGTAAAATAATTCTTAATATAAGCTGAAAACGAAAAATAATGAACGAAAAACACTAGTATTATAGTAAAAAAAAAGCGTGGGTTGCTCGATATAGGTACGAAAAATATGGCTAAACTTTCCGACGCGACGCTAACTAACGTAAAAAATTGCGGGGTGCACACTTTTTTACGTTAGTTTGCGTCGCGTCGGAAAGTTTTCTTAAAAATGGAGAAAATTGAAGTTAGCACGGTTATAAAATATCTCTGCTTGAAAAATTTTGGTACGGAGCAGGTCAATCAAGACTTAAGAGCGACATTAGGGATTGATACTCCTCCATATTCTACGGTTGCGCGTTGGTGAGCTGAGTGTAAGCGAGGACGAACTTCCACCAACGACGACTCACGCTCGGGACGCCCTACAACAATACTGAACAAATGATTAAAAAAGATAAAAAAATTGTCTCGACGGATCGTCGTGTTACTGTTCGTTTTATATTGAATACCTGAATCATGGAGCCACTGTTACGGGGACTTTGTAATGCAGAACAAAATATAAAAAAGTTAAATACGCGAGAAACGGCGGCGGCGGCAAACTAGCTAAAGTTGTTTTGTTTCACCAAGATAACGCGCCCGCGCACAAGTCCAGAGCTGCGATGGCTACAATTAAGGAAGCTGGCTTCGAATTGATGGAACATCCTCCGTAATCACCGGACCTTGCTCCCAGCGATTTCTACCTGTTTCCGCGGTTAAAGGAACATCTCAGGGGCCAGAAATTTGAAGATGATGACGCAGTAATCGCCACCGCCGTACGTACGCCGTACGTTTTAAGGGACCAGGAAGAAGATTTTTTTAGGAAGGGAATTTTAGGTTTAAAAAAGATATACTAGGTGTTTAGATCAAATATATATTTAATCTATGACTGGGTGACTATGTGGAAAAATAAAATAACATTCAATCTCACTAATATTATAAATGTGAAAATATATTTGGATGTTTGTTCCGCTTTAACGCCTAAACTACTAGACGGATTTGGACGAAATTTGGAATGAAGACAGTTTGTAACCTGGATTAACACATAGGATACATTTTACAGGGAAAAGTTTTATTCCCACGGGAAAATCTTACATAGCGCGAGCGTCGCCGCGGGCGTACCGCTATAATCAGATAAAAAACAACGACATGCCGAATGGGGTAGGGTAGGTGTAGGTTTGTCCTAGTCAGATCCCCTCATCAACTATTAAAGAGCTGATGATCTTCAAACGGCTGATCAGGTCATGGTTACCTTACCAATATACTTTCAATAGAATTAAAGTAATACGGTACCAAATGTCGAATCGATAGGACATGGAATATAGTCAGATCCCCTCATCAACTATTAAAGAGCTGATGATCTTCAAACGGCTGATCACCTTACCATATAATTTTAATATCATTGAAGTAACACGGTACCAAATTTCGAATCGCTAGGACATATGGAAGGTAGTCAGATCCCCTCATCAATGATTAAAGAGCTGATGATCTTCAAACGGCTGATCACGTCATGGTAACCTTAACATATACTTTCAATATCATTGAAGTAACACGGTACCAAATTTCGAATCGATTGGACATAAGGAAGTTAGTCAGATCTTCTCATCAACTAGAAAAGAGCTGATAATCTTCAAACGGCTGAACAGATTTTCATAAAACATGACTAAGAACACTCGGGATAAAATTATCTATGACACAAAAAAAACTAAATGAAAACTACAAAATCATCAGAAAAAATAATTTCAGTTTTTAATAACTTTATCTTCAAGATGCATATTGAAAAACCGACACGTAAGAAATCTTTTTTTTTGTTTGCAACTAATATTAATCAAGTCCAAACAGAAATTCATCAGTTATCTCTATCGGACCATGAAACTGCTTAAACTATATTAATAAATACTAAAAAAAGACTAATTAACACGACGTGGTTTGAATACAGACGTGATTTTTGTAAACAAAACATTGAAACATTTCTAGAAAGCATATCAGCCATTAATTTTACGGAAGTCTATGAAGCTTTGAATTTTCAAGCCGCATTTTAATCCTTTTATGATTTATTTGTCTTGTTTTATAATTTGTGCTTCCCATTTATTAAAGTCAAAATTACAAAAAAACATCGTAGAGTTAAGTGGCTTACAAAAGGTTTAAAAAGATCAAGTGCAATAAAAAGAATGCTATATTTGCGATATATAAATGAACCGTCAAATAAAACAGTAAACGAAAAAAACTATAAACAATATAATATAATTAAAAAAAAATGTATATTTAGCTCGCAGAAAATCCATAACACCAAATTTATAAATAAAAATAAAAATAAATGTAAATCAACTTGGACAGTTATTCAAAATAATGTTATTAATACTGTACAAAATAATGATATTGAAGAAATTACTCATAATACCCAAACCTACTCAGACCCTAACGAAATATGTAACGTACTTAACAATCATTTCATTGACCTTACTAAAACTAATACACAAATAAATAATAATTACCAAATGAATAATCCAGTCATATCATCCACACGTTCTATATTTTTATCCCCAAGAAATATACAAAGTTATCATGAATCTCAATAACAGTAAAACCACAGGATATGATGACATAGACACTGAACTTTTAAAGTTTTGTGCTCATTCAATTTGTACTGTTCTAGCATATGTTATTAATTTATCATTTGAAGAAGGATGTTTTCCAGAACAACTTAAACTCTCCGTAGTAAAACCACTATTTAAAAAAGGTGATAAATCAGATCCATAAAATTATCGTCCTATTACGCTCTTACCAATAATTTCAAAAATATTTGTAAAAATATTTTATACTAGACTTTATAGTTTCCTTTCACTAAATAAAATTATAGGCGAAGAACAGTTTGGTTTTAGAAAAGGAAAATCTACTACACTTGCTTGCTTTGACCTTGTGAAAACCATTTCTGAAAGCATTCGAGATAAAATTCCTGTCGTAGCAATTTTTCTCGACATGAGCAAGGCTTTTGACTTTGTCGACCATAAATTATTATTAAAAAAATTAGAATGTTACGGAATTAGAGGCAAGGCATATGACTGGATAATTAATTACTTAAATAATAGAAAACAATGCACTGAAATACAGAGAACCATACAAACAGACCCTGCGAAAGAAGTTTAAATCATATTGTCGAATTAGCAGTTGCGGTACCTCAAGGCAGTATTCTTGGGCCACTTTTATTCTTGCTATATATTAATAAATTAGCTCAAGTTACCGAAAATAAAACAATATTATTTGCAGACGACACTACTTTAATTATTAAATGTAACAAAAAAGACTAATTTGAATACGATATTAATAAAATTAAATGCTTGTCAGATACGGTCAAATGGCTTAATGATAATAAATTACATGTTAACATAGACAAAACAAATGCTATACAATTTCACTCATACAATACGAATCCTCTCCCTTTACACATTAGTATTAATAACCACACAATAAATTTAGTCAGTTCTACAAAATTCCTTGGTATAACGCTGGACGAGCACTTTAATTGGAAAGAACACATATCTACATTATGTAAGAAAGTTGACAGTTTTGTATTTGCCCTAAAACGCCTTAGGCAAACCGTGTCTCTTGAAACTGCACTAACAGCGTACCATGGCTATATATCATCAGTTCTTTCTTATGGTTTAATTTTGTGGGGTAACTCGAGTGACGCAGATAGAGCGTTTCTAGCACAAAAGAAATGTGTAAGAGTATTATGCAACGCATGGTATTTAGATAGTTGTGTACCGTTATTTAGGAAGTTAAATATTTTACCCTTGCCTTGTTTAAAGTTAATATCACCTTGGGTGTCTTATTTGATAAACAAACATGGCGATAAGGTGACCATAGACACAAAATAGTGCTTCCAAATAATAGATTTCATTGATTTAATTGAATGTAATTGAATTGGTGAATAATTGTAATTGGTGATTACATACAATCTGATCGCTGATGGCACTGACAGTTTGATTCGAAAGTGATTTAAGCGCGTATAGGAACGCGGCCGTGATTCATTCATTATAACATACATTTTTTAATGGTAATGGATAGACGTCTAACCTCTTATTTGTCTTATCTATTTCTCTCTTTATATTTTCAAAGATTCAACTAGTTTATTCCAATTAAATAATTGAATTGTGTATGAGTGCGTGATATACCTCATCTCTAAAATCCAAAGACAATGTAGAGATATTCGATCTAAATATGGTTTGAGGTTAGAGCGATTTATTGATAATTTGCGAAAAACTTAGGTTTTCGATGATTAATTCTAATAGAATTTGTGAGTGAATGTTTGATAAGTATTTGTTTCAGGTGTATTTGCATTTTGGACTAGTTCTATATTGTGATTAGCACGTAAACTTGAGATTTTGTCGAGGTGAGTGGTTTGTTTATCAAATAAGACAGTCAAGTTGGTATCAGGTTTATACATAAGAGATATTAGTTTATTTGTTATATTACACCCTGAGATATTTAAGAAAAACTTCGAAGTAATAGATAGACCAACTACTCGACATAGAAATAACTACTTTCAACCACCATGTCAGACTGCTCTTTTCAGCAAAAATGCTGCCTATGTGGCAATAAAAATTTATAACCACTTACCTGCAAATATAAAAGATTGTGAATACAATGTTTTTAAAAGAAAATTAACAACATGGCTCATTAAGCACTGTTTCTATAGTATCAAACAATTTTTGGAACATAAAGAAAATTCTATCTACTTTTTTTAGTTTTAGGTACTTATATAATTTTAGAGACCTTTGTTGTTAAGACTGGTAGGTATTAT
Organism: Carpatolechia fugitivella; assembly: GCA_951230895.1. Lineage (NCBI taxonomy): Eukaryota > Metazoa > Arthropoda > Insecta > Lepidoptera > Gelechiidae > Carpatolechia > Carpatolechia fugitivella. Next base: position 15,955,636 of record OX579662.1, on the reverse strand, counting down.
TTTATACCTACAAAATATTTGCACACCGAATACTCGGTAAAATACATTGTTACGTTTTTATTTTTAAGATCTATTTTTTACATGTATTTTGGCAAATAAATAAATATTCTATTCTATTCGGTTCATCCGTTTGGGAGCTACGATACCACAGACAGATACACTGTCTAAATTTATAACACCCCTCTTGTAGCGTCGGGGGTTAAAAACTGCATGCACACAACTAGCTAGCTAAGCTAGACAATAAAGTGGACTTGGAAATTATCACATTCTTCATTGTGTGAGTTGGTTCGACCTCACAAACCCAGGTGGCGATAACAATCGAGCCGCCAAAAGTCACTGACAAGTTGATGACCAATCGGGCATAACTCACTAAAACTAAACAATCCTCTAGAACTTATAGTAATTCAATTTGTTTTCGAGTTTCATCTCAGCAGCCGGAATGGTTTAAGGAAAACCTTATTGTGTATCAGGTTTGCGTGTCGCCTGTGCGGCAAGGCGTTCAGTCAGAAGCACACGCTGTTGTACCACATCGGGTCGCACGCGCGGCGCGGACGGTACACCGGCCCGCCCGCCGCGCTGGTCGTCGACCGTGCCCGACCAATGACGGACAAAGGTCAGTATTCAGATCCTGTGAGGCTAGCATGCCACATCGGGTCACACGCGCGGCGCGGACGGTACGCCAGCCCGCCCGCCGCGCTGGTCGTCGACCGCGCCCGACTAATGACGGACAAAGGTTAGTATTCAGACCCTGTGAGGCTAGCATGCCACATCGGGTCACACGCGCGGCGCGGACGGTACGCCAGCCCGCCCGCCGCGCTGGTCGTCGACCGCGCCCGACTAATGACGGACAAAGGTTAGTATTCAGACCCTGTGAGGCTAGCATGCCACATCGGGTCACACGCGCGGCGCGGACGGTACGCCAGCCCGCCCGCCGCGCTGGTCGTCAACCGCGCCCGACTAATGACGGACAAAGGTCAGTATTCAGACCCTGTGAGGCTAGCATGCCACATCGGGTCACACGCGCGGCGCGGACGGTACGCCAGCCCGCCCGCCGCGCTGGTCGTCAACCGCGCCCGACTAATGACGGACAAAGGTCAGTATTCAGACCCTGTGAGGCTAGCATGCCACATCGGGTCACACGCGCGGCGCGGACGGTACGCCAGCCCGCCCGCCGCGCTGGTCGTCAACCGCGCCCGACTAATGACGGACAAAGGTCAGTATTCAGACCCTGTGAGGCTAGCATGCCACATCGGGTCACACGCGCGGCGCGGACGGTACGCCAGCCCGCCCGCCGCGCTGGTCGTCGACCGCGCCCGACTAATGACGGACAAAGGTTAGTATTCAGACCCTATGAGGCTAGCATGCCACATCGGGTCACACGCGCGGCGCGGACGGTACGCCAGCCCGCCCGCCGCGCTGGTCGTCAACCGCGCCCGACTAATGACGGACAAAGGTCAGTATTCAGACCCTGTGAGGCTAGCATGCCACATCGGGTCACACGCGCGGCGCGGACGGTACGCCAGCCCGCCCGCCGCGCTGGTCGTCGACCGCGCCCGACTAATGACGGACAAAGGTCAGTATTCAGACCCTATGAGGCTGTGATAAGGTAATCTACATAGTGTCACGCCTAGTACCGATCAGATAGATAGGCCCTCTCTCTCCCGTGAGGCACGTAGTATAATGGTAATTAGTCACGTAGTGTCTACTATATAAGAGTACTGTTATAGTGAATAAAGGAGATTAGTGTACAGCAGAGACTGAATGATTCATTTGTACCTTTCCTCGGCTACATCCCACGACCATATTACATGGCGACCGTGACAGGACTGCCTAGTATGGGCATCGTGGTTTTGAAAATTAAGATAACAGCGTGTTTGTAGAAGAAGAAGTCAGAAATCATGGAGAAAATTATACAGCGACATCGACAACAGAGTTGGTGTATGGGGAGAATGAAGATGGAAGGGTAAGGAAGAGTTGGCGCAGGGAGATGATGGAGTCGGATGATGATGGTGGTGTGTTGCTGGGCGCAGGGAGTTGTTCGTGTCGGATGTGGATCAGGCTGGTGTACGGCGGTACCAACTGTATCTTTAGTTGGGCCAAGGATAGAAGGAAAGCTGCATTTTGACAGTTCACAGATACATGACTGACAGTTATGCATATTTAAAAAACAAACACTACAATTTTTAAAGGAAGGATTCGCATCTACGGAGCTTGGTATTAAATTCGCAGAAAAATTTAACCGCGCTGATTTTTTTTTCTAGATATAAGGATGAATTTACATAGCTCAACGAAAGCGTTAAAATAATTATAGGACCCTGCATTTTAATTATATTCATTAATATAAAAATGTGGTAGGAGTATTTAACTACTTATCAGCAACACTGATTCTCTTTACGATCGGTTCAAAAGGCATCGTAGCCAGAACCGTAAAACCAAATATAAAAAAAAAAAACACGTTCAAAGTGCTGTTGTTTGCTTGAAAAGAAGATTGAAAACTAGCTGGTTTCGCCTTCTTTCGCCGTTTAGGTATTAATTAGCCACCCAAAGAAAAAAAAATATGTTGTTTTCGCTGAAAATATTGAGAAAACAGGTTTGCAAAATTTGAATGTGGGGTGATTTTAATTATTTATTTTTGCTTTATTCCTTGATCATATTCCGAGACGTGAGATCCGCGAGTTCGAAAAGGAGCCCAAGAACGATTTTTCAAATAGGGCCTCGCCTTAACATCACTTCTTTATAATCGAGGCATCATAGAAATCGAAAAACCTTCAAACAAACTAATCATGAAATTAACCTTTCCGCAGGTCTCCTGTCAGACGTCGATTCGGATCACTCGGAGCGTGACGACAGCGACCTCTCCGACCACACGCAACAGCTGCTCGACGCCCGCGCGCCCGACTTGGACGACGAAATCCAGTACATCCATTACCGCGTCAGCAGCGACGACGAGCCGCCGCCGCGCGCGCCCAGCGGCAATGGACGCCGAGCGAGCGACGCGCACGAGATACGCATTGACCTCGGCTTCAACATACCCAGCGACTTCGAAGAATAAGAGAATAAAATTTTGTATTGTGTTCAGTGTGATATGGTCCCACAAAGGACTAAATAAATAATATTATAATCTTGTTAATCGAACGTTTTGTTTTACTTATTTATTACTACGACATATCCTTATGAATTAGCAAAATGGCACATCCCTGAAAATAGGTTTTTCATCTCTCATGCTCTGAAAGTTCAATAAGGGATCTTTGAAATTCGAACTTACTATTTCCATAGAAAATTGCACACTATATACAGCAAAAAATAGACGTATACAGTCTAGACTTAGTACTACAATAGGGTACTTTCGGTAGTGAAAAATAAATTATGAAATTTGATAAAAATTAAAATTTATTTAAAAATATACTTCAATATTCTGATTTTGAGTCATAAAAACACATTATTGTTTTATTATTATGAAATTAAAAGTCGCAATTTTGATCTGTATATCACGTGACTTATAACACGAGCCGCCATGGTGTAACGAAACAAATTGCCAAAGTTGACAAGTAGGCTAATGGGACGACACTGGCAGAATTGTCACCATTGACAGAGGCTTAGGTTAGGTTTTTTTTTTTTTTACAAATATGTCAGCCAGTGGAAAATCCTTCATGGACGCCTGGGTAGGAGGACCCAGGCAGTGCCGGACTCTTACCGGCTAAAAACCCCTGACTGCCATTTTCTTATTACCCCTGACATGAAAGATCAAGGCCTTTTTACATCTTTTAATTACATTAAATTTCTTATTTTTCGTTACAATTTTGGTTTTCCATATTTTGCTATTTATAATATATCTTCTCTTAGTACATTCGCTTTTCCTAATTTTAGTCCTGTTTGTTTAATTTATTGAATTTGTTTGCTATATATATATATATATATATATATATATATATATATATATATATATATAAATTTATATATATTCACTATATACAACAGTATATATACAATATATACGATAACATACATTGATTTTTATTTCAAATATTTGTTTACAATTTTAGTTGAGCTATTTAATATATATTTATCTATATACAATATATACTATAGCCTACTATTTACATCCTTATTATTTTTGATTACCTTATTTGCAATTTTTGTACAATATTTTAGAAATTTGTTCCTTGTTGCCTTATTTGCTACTATAGAAGATATATTATTAACATTAATTTCTTGTTCTATAACTATTTCTATATCTTGTCTTTCTTTACTAAATATGGGACACTCTGTCAATATATCGACGGTGGAAAGGAAAAAATTACCAAGCGACATATAGGCAACTTTACAGTAGAGCTGTAGTTTGAATTTTCTGAAAAAAAATCGTGTAAATTGTTGTAATGGTCCAAAAAGCCTAGTTCTTAGAAATTTATCTGTTTATTTTTTTATCTACATTATAGTATACGTAACTATTAATAATTGTGCTTAGTTTTAAAGTTAGTGTCGCTTAGTAAAATTTTCCCCAAAAGTAGAGACGGGAAAAATATACTATGCGCCTAACACTATATTGCCAGATACTGGAAAAAATAACTAAGTGGAGTAATTACCGTACGAACAGAAATGTCAAACTTGACCAAAGGCAAATTTAGCATTTCACAATTACGACAACCACCAAATTTTCAAAAATGGTCGAAAATTTTGTCAGTTAGTAAGGAAAAAATAATTAAATCTCGCTAACTCCAAAATGTCGAAGCGACATCAAAAGTCGTCGTAGAAGGACGTTAGTAAGATAAAACGACGCAGAAAAATCAGGCGATTCTAACAATGTATATAACTCAATATGGCCAAAAATGTCGCTTAGTAATTTTTTCCTTTCCACCGTCGATATGTATAATACTTTCTTTTATTTCAGGGTCACATACACATGCCGGACTCTCCTTGCACCTGAACCGATTCAAGTACTCGGAGAATCCGCCATGGCCTGTCATCACCTGCACTATGACGGGATCTAGCTGGGTACTTCTTACAACTGGATATGCTGAGACCGCGTCTGGAAAGAAGACTTTTGTGGTAGCAGCCGTTTCTTCAATTTTGTACCGTTTGTTCCATTCGTCAAGCGAGTCCAAACGGATTTGACGCTTGGCGAATGAGACAGGACATTTATCGTAGTGTGGCCGTGTTTTCAATTTTAATGCAGCACTCTTCGCGAGTCCTTCAGCTCTTTCGTTTCCCTCCAACCCCACGTGGGCCTTGATCCAGTAAAGTTTATTATCTCTGTTTCGCCGTTTGCTTGTAGTCAAGTTAGATCTTATCTTGACCGCGAGGGGGTGGAGGAAAATTCCGTTTGCGACCAGCTCTAGCGCCGATCTAGACTCACAAAAAATGCTGCATTCCTCCCTTTTGTGTGCGAGAGCCAACTCGGTGGCTCCGAGTAGAGCAAGCAGTTCCGCCTGGAAGACAGTGCAGAAAGGCTCCAGCTTATATTTCCGCGCCACCATCCCACAAAGATAGTGCCGCGCCAACCCTCCCCTCGATTTTACTGCCATCAGTAAAGATTCGCTCCATTAATAATAAGCTCCAATCTGCAGCGTTCTACGACTTCCCGTTTGGAAGTTATGGCGGATTGAAATCAAGTTTGACAGGACTCGAACTGTCAAACGCACACTTTGGCACAATATGTCTCCTGAACTATTGGTCGGAGGAGGACAGGGTTTTCAACAGACAGTTCAGCACCTTTCCTAGTATTTTTCAGGTGAGTTTCAGCCCCAAAAAATAAAAAGGCTTGAAACTTCCCGAAACCTATATAAAAATGAAATATGGTGCAAAAGGCTCTCACAAGTCCAAATCCGAGACTTCTGCGTCAATTAGGACCTGAGATATAAGCATTTAAAGTTTTCGAAACCGAAACCAAGATGGCGACCAAAATCGAAATCCGCCAATCCTGGAGCTAGAAGTCCCGTCTTTGGGGTCAATCCTTTGGAGACACACTATTTAAAGCTATTTAAGTCATAAAATATTAATATTTTCTATTTATTAATGAATTATTAGCATAAATAAGGAAAAATTTTATAACTCCCGAACTATAATTCTAAAATTCTAGAAAAAATGTTATAAACTAGTATAAATACTGCTTAATAAAGTATTAACTTTTAATTTTACTGAAAAAATCCTGAAAAATTGGTCAAAAAATTAAATTTTCAGTACTTTAATTATAGTTTGGTGAAAATAAATCTGAAAATTACAATTTTGTAAAAATATATAGAACTAATTAGCGCGCAAAATATAGCAATTGCAGATTTCTTAAAAATTGTTTTTTTTCAGGATTTATTCAGGTCCAAAGTTAGAACATTCAAAAGTAAATAATTAAAAAAGTATTTGAGTTAAAAATATAAAATTGCGTTGTCCGCTTCAATAAATAAATAAAAATAAATTAAGTCATGTTTCTAAGTTAATAATAAGCCCTAGCCCTAACTCAAGTAAAATTAAGAAACAGCAAAAAACTATCGTGCCCCAAGATCATGAGTCAGTTTTAATGGATACTAATGCTAACACTGAAAAACCCCCACCTTTGACTCGCACAAGTACTCCTACAGACAAACAAAATGCTCCGCACTCCAAAGAAAACTGTAGACCAGATGTACCAAAATCGAAGATGTGCATATTGAGTACGAATCAAAGAAATAAAATCTTATCAATTGCTCAAAACACCTTTGCTGAATCTTTTGATATCTGTCATTTTATTAAAACACAAGTAGGAATTAAAGAACTTCTTAATGGAATATCTATGAAACTTTCAGATTTTTCAATGAATGATTATTGTGTAATACTCCTGGGAGAACAAGACTTTAAAAATACGGAAGATTATATTCATATAGTTCAATTGATGCGAGAACTTCTACAAGAAGTGACAAACACGAATATTATTATATGTTCACCAACGTACAAATGCGGCGAGTGCTACACAATGTTCAATACAAGAATTGAACATTTCAATAATCTCTTGTATGCGGATGTCATTAAGTATAAATATGCTTATTTAGTGGATTCAAACAAAAACTTGACCTATGATGTGACTATCTACAAAAAATTTAGTGGAGCTCTTAAAGATGCCGGCATGAGAGTGATATTTACTGATATTTATGAGTGGGTCATGTGTATAAATCGCGAAAACGCAGCAAACATAGAGTTTTTTCGATAGTTATTCATCACTTGATCCTAATGTTAACATAAAAGTGAGCACTTATACTAATGATGAACATGTTGTAGATGATCTCACGGAATTTCGTATATTTCATCAAAATATTCAGGGCATGCGAAGTAAACTAGATTTATTAGAAATAAATTTAAAGGATATGTCAGATCAATCTAGGATGATCGACGTAATTTGTTTTAGCGAGACTATTGTGTCATGCTATAATATTGGTAATATAAAGCTGAAAGACTTCAAGCTAGCTTCAACCTTCTGTCGAAGTAAGAGCCGTGGTGGTAGCTGCATCATGGTTAGAAATTGTTATGATTTTAAGGAAGTCCTTTTACCTCCTGATTTAAAAACGGAGTCTTATTTCGAGTGTTGTGGAATTGAAATTACAAGCTTAAATTTAGTAATATTTAATATTTATAGAAGTTCAAATCGCATAAAGGCACATTTGTTACTTTTTCTGCATAAACTAAATAAATTGCTTTATTTTCTTACTAATAAATTCAAACGCAAGAAGATAGTATTATGTGGAGACTGGAATATTAACGTTTTAAAAGAGGACAAGTATGCAACCGAACTGATTGATATTCTAAAATCGTACGGTTTAGAAGCTCATATTAAGTTACCCACGCGAGGAAAAGCTAGTATAGATCAGATAGCTAGTAATGTAAAGAGCGCTAAAGCAGAAGTTGTAAAACTGGGTCTCTCCGATCATGATACGGGACAATTTTTACATCTTACAGTCAAAAAAAACTAATGCATATTCTGTATGGTATGAGTATCGGCGTGACCTTAGTCTTGAAAATATAACAATTCTCTGCAATTGTATCTCTTCACTCTATTTTTCAGATATTTATGAATCTAATGACACGAACGTTGCATTTGGTTTATTCCATGAAACGGTTTGTCTTTTTTACAATTTATGCTTCCCGCGGATTAAAATAAAACTTAGCAATCGCCCGCGTAAGCTAATGTGGCTCAGCAAGGGCATCAAGAAATCTGCTAAAACTAAACGTAGTTTATATCTTACTTACAAACTAAATAAAACTAATAAAAAAGGGAATAAATTAAGGCACAAACAATATAATATTATACTTAGAAAATGCATAGAAAATTCACAGAAATTAAATAATAATAAATATATTATGAGAGCCAAAAACAAATGCAAAGCTACTTGGGACACTATTTCAAGTACTGTCTTAAACAAAATAAATGTACATAACATTGACAAAATTTTAATTAATGATTTGGAATTTACAGACCCCTTGCATATTTGTAATGAATTAAATAAACATTTTATAAATATAACTGACATTAATCAACAAAATGCCTTTGATACCCGCACTATTAAAAATAATTTAAATACTATATATCTCCGCCCCGTTGAACCACTAGAAGTATATCGGATAATTATGTCTCTGAAGAATAGTTTTGCGAGCGGTTATGATGACCTTCAAACAAAAGTCATAAAGGCCTGTGCAGCAAGCCTGTGTGAGCCACTTGCATACATCATAAATTTGTCATTCGAGCAGGGAGTCTTCCCAGACCAGCTTAAAACATCTATCATCAAACCAATTTTCAAAAAAGGACGGAAGGATGACCCTAATAACTACAGACAAATAGCAATTCCTCCTATAATGTCTAAGATTTTTGAAAGAGTTATGCTTGCTAGATTAAATGACTTTCTTTCTAAACATAAACTAATTCGAATGGAACAATATGGGTTTCAAAAGGGAAAGTCTACTTCACTAGCTATTTTTGATCTAGTAAAAACCGTTACTGAAAAAATAAATAATAAAGGTAAAGTATTAGCTATATTCTTAGATATGACTAAGGCGTTTGACTTGGTAAGTCACACGATCCTAATAAATAAAATACAAAAATATGGAATTAGAGGAAAAGCGTGCGAATGGTTAAAAAGCTATTTAAATTTTAGACAGCAGTGTGTAGAGATACAACGGATGTACACAAAGGGAAATAATTTGCATAAAAGGGGCACCAGATCGGATTATATGGTAAATGGCAATGGAGTTCCCCAAGGTAGCATACTGGGACCCTTGTTATTTCTGTTGTATATAAATGACCTCCCTAATGCGATATCTGAAAAGTGCATATTGTTTGCTGATGATGCAACTATTATAGTAGAAGGTGAAAATCTGAATACGATCGAACACACAGCTAAATGTGCCTTAAATAATGTAATAGAATGGTTAAAACGTAATAATTTAAGTATCAATCTGTGCAAAACTAAAATTATGCAATTTCATTCAAAGAACTCAAATCATATGACATTGGACATTAATTACCTTGGCAACCCAATACAAGAAGTAGACACATTTAAATTTTTAGGTATACAATTTGACATTAATTTGGACTGGAGTAAACATGTTGACATTATTTGTAGGAAACTTTCGAGTTTTGTTTTCGCACTAAGTAGATTAAGGTCTACTGTATCCCCTGAAGCAGCGGTTACAGCCTATCATGGATATGTTGCAAGTACACTAAATTACGGCTTAATCATTTGGGGTAGTTCAGTTGCGATACAAAAAGCTTTTGTCCTTCAAAAAAAGTGTATAAGAGCAATTTGCAATGCACATTATATGGCTTCCTGCAGGCCTTTGTTTAGAAAATTGCGTTTACTACCGTTGCCCTGTTTATATATAAAAGAAATTTGCTTATTTGTAAGATCGCATATGGACATATTTAAGCTTAGGAGCGAAGTAAGTAGACGTCAAGTTAGAGCCCAATATTCTGGCATGTTACATCAGCCATCATCTCGAAGTAAGATCTATGAGAGAAATGTCTACAACATGTGCATTCTTATGTACAATAAGCTTCCACTTGAGCTAAGATTAGCTGACAATATAGTATTTAGGAAGAAACTCTCAGTCTGGCTCTTTGAAAGGGGTTTCTATAGTATTAAGGAATACCTGGATTCAGACTTATAATAGGTGGTGGTGGAGTCTTGTATATTCATTTTGTTTTATTCTATTGTTATTATAATTGTCTGTTTTGGATCTAGATTACTAATATAAATTTGACATTAATAATTAATAACTCTGACCTATGATAATGTACAATTTAGCTAATAATGTAAAATATGTATCGAATTTAAAATCTTTAATATTTTTAACTTGTATATTTGCACACCTAGTAGGTTGAATACAAGCACTCTCATTATTTTATATAAGACCTGTATATAACTGTATTCTGGCAAATAAATATTTCTGATTTCTGATTTCAGGAATAGTAGCCACTGGTTCCTGCAAATTTTCAGGCTGCTAGCTTCAGGATTCTCGGTTTTCAGACCACGTGCTTTTTCGGTTTCAGGTTAATAACGCTGAAACGCGTGGTCCGACAGTTTTCCAAGATAAGTCAGAAGGTGGGGGAGGAGGATGCCCTCCTGATGGTGAAAAAGTAGATCGGGATTCCAAGTGGTTTCCAAGTTAAAAATGGAAAAGTAGTCGAACACGTGCTCCTAACCTATAAAAATAGGTGTTTTTCAGTGTCAGTGTTCTGAAACTCTTGTGTGTGACACAACAAACCCTTTGGTGGCGAGGTGAAATAAACCCCATAGTACGTTACAATGCCGCGTTGTTTATTTGTATAGAGCTACGAATACAAACACGCTGTAAACAAAGTTGTAATTATGTAAAACTTGGTGAGACATGTCATTTATGATGGTTAATTCACCAAACAATTTAAATGCGTTTTACTAGTCCTGTGATTGTACGTCTTTTACGCGTTGGTCCCAGAAACGTCACATTTATAACTAACACAAGCCCCACGCCCACATTACCACATTACATTATATTACACACACCAATACATTATTTATTATTATTATCTACGGATTTTCCCATGGCTTTTTCCCGCAGTAAAAACAGCCTAGTGCGTTTTGGGTGTTACATGAAAATCGGTTCAATAGATTAGCCTTGAAAACGTTACAAACAGACAGACAGTTAATTTGGGATTTATAATATTAATATGGATTGTATTTTTGTACAGTTTCTTTCATGCGCATAGCTCAGCTGGGTATATATGGTGAATAAACATTTCATGGCTCGTGTACGTACGGCGCGCGGCGGGTGACGGCCTTGACTCTACCAGTTCGCTACTAAAGTTCATAAATATTCGTATTCCTGAAAGAAACGGATGGAAGAAACTAGTTGTCTGCTAGAGTCGAGATCATGATGATTTATTATACAAACTAAATCTGACTTCGCGTTAGACACGTAGTAGGTTAGTTAGACCCAAACGCAAGGAATTGAAATTCGTATAATAAGTATATTATATATATATATATTAGAAATTAGACGATTTTGAATTGGTGCGGCGGCGCCACAAATATGCAGAGAGGTTTTGTTTTAAACCTGCTGGAAGTTGCCATCCAAAATGTATGAAAGAAAAATGTATAAGTAGGTAAATAAATACCGAAATATTTATCACTTGTTTCCTTGTAGTAGAATAATTGTCAATGACGTAATAAAATAAATTTCGAACGCTGTTCATGAATGTGACAGTTAGTATCTTTCTCAGTCGTTCTGTATGTGCTTAAAAGAGATTATTATTAGATAGAGTATTACTGGTGCGTTGAGTAATATAAAAGTATTGAGATCGCCTTATACAAAAAAACATGTGCCGAAAGACAACAAAAATAATTGAACTGCCATAGATTATTATTGTAACAGATAACGTTTGTTAACGAAATATTATCTAATAATTATTATAAAGCAGAAAATGAACTGCCATACAAAATGCTTATTTACCATTGTTGTCTTTCAACTTTGAACCCATGATCCTTGGTAAAAGTGGTTGTATATGAAGGTCTAAAGACTATATTTAAATATGCATACTGATTACAAAATACCCCTGTATAAGTTGTTTATTTAAAAAATCAAAACTGAATTGTACGCGCAAAGAACCTCGGATTTGTGTCGGTCAATAAAACAGTTTTTATTTTGGAAGACGGAATATTTAGTGGAATAATCTTTGTAGTCATTGTAAAAGGAATGTGCACATTTTCAAAGCCGAATCGCCCAAAGCATAATAAAAAATATATTGTTGTTAATGTTAATGTATGTTTTATATGTTGTAGTATAATAAATGTAGAAACGAAATACTTGAATGTTTTATTTAACCTTTGGTTGTTGTTTAACCCCCCTCGGAGGAAATCCTCCGAGTTTAATCCATATAGATACCTATGCCTCTTGATTCTAAAACGATTAAGACCTTTATATGCCCAGACTTTCGAATCATGTCTTTTTAACCGACTTCAAAAAGGAGGAGGTTCTCAATTCGTCTGTTTTTTTTTTTTTTATGTATTTTATTAGATATCTCCGCCAATTGTTAACCGATTTTAATAATTCTTTTTTCATTCGATGGGATTTACTTTCGAGGTGGTCCCATATTAATTTAGTCAAGATCTGATGGTGGAACATGAGGTAAAACTTGGAAATTCCTCAACGGAATGTAGCATTCGCGTCGTTATTCGTCTATTCTTTTAGTCATATCTCAGTCAGTCTTCAACCGATTTTGATGATTCTTTTTTCATTCGATAGAACGTGCTTTAGGGATAGATCCATATAAATTTTGTCAAAATCTGATGATGAAATAAGAGATAAAAGCGGAAACTCCTCAACCAGTGATAGCAACATGCATCGCGCACGATACCGTTTGTGGTGGAATGTTGCTAGGCAACGAAATAAATTTGTTTTGTCAGTTTGCTGAAAATCTACGTTTCCGTTGTTCCATATAAAATTATATTATTCGATTTTATCACATTTTTTGGCGACCGTGACAGGACAAGAACCTGCTCGGATATTGTATTGGATATCACAAATAATTTAGCATCTATGGCCGAGTGGTCGAGTGTTTTACTATCTTTACGGAGGTTTCGGGTTCGAATCCCGGTGAAGACACTCTTAAACGAAAATGTCCTTGTGAGACTTTTTTCAGTTTAGTTGGGACATTGCTGCCCGAATCACCTGATTGTCTGAAAAGAAAGATGATTCCGTGATTCGAAAGGCACGTTAAGCCATGTGTCTCGGCTCTAATATCTACAGAAGGCGTCGTTACTCGTGCTAAGTCAGTGGGTTTTGACAAGGGCACGGTGCAAGGGTGTGTGAGGGTATGTGAGGTTGGTTGTCGACCTTACAATCCACAATATGAAGAAAAAGAAGAAGCCAGCCTACGTTCACTATCTGTATGTAATCAGCTAACGACAGACTTTCAAGATACCATCTCAAACCTGAAACTCCTTACGAATAGCCCAAGTATCGGGGTAAACTATAAGCTTATTAAGAGGGAAGAATAGTACGTGCTCGTCCATACAAAAAGAGAAAACGTTTTTCCACTTCTAAATATTTTCCAATCTCCATGATTTTTTAGTATGTTATTGACACAATGAATGACTAGGTTTATAGATTTTTCTTTTTACAAAATTCGCTATAGATTCAAACTTATATAGGCACCTCAAGTAACGTAATTTTTATGATTAAAACTGTGTCGAATTAAGCCGTTTGTTGAACAAAAACAATGTTTTTTTTTTAAAACCAAACCTATGAACCTAGAATATATTGTGCTGAAACGATCGACATCAAAATAAAAGTGATTTGTTGAAATTTAGTTATTGGAAAACGTTTTCTCCCGAAATGGGAATTTCATCAAGAAAAGTACCTATTGTCAGTCGCGAGCTGCAACGCTCTCGCTCTCTCTCCCGGGGGCATGAGCGCACGAGGGATAGCAAATGTTTTCCTAAATATCTATTTCGTTAGGATCGCGAAGCTATTCTTTCCTCTTAGCATTGTCAGTTTAGTGGCCAGCTGGACTACTAAATGACCTCTTACTTCGTAGCCTCTTACCCAGTTTAACTTATGTTATTTTCGAAACAATAATTAATAATATCTTTGTATTGAGTATGAGTATAATATCTTTGTATGAGTATAATATCTTTGTACTGAAACTGTTAAATAACAAAACCTAGCTTTGGATAATGAAGAAAAATAATAGGATATGTGTCGAGGTTAGGATTAATTACTTAGGTACATAAAATATATTGAATGAAACACTGAAAATCATAAAATAAAAATAATTTTAACAAAAAAATAGAAACCTCCTTCAAATTACCTTATATGGTTATCTCCACTAAAAAGTAACAAATAAAATAACATTCCAGATGGAACATGAAAAAAAAAAATTGCCAATATCCTCAATTAAGAAGATAGGTAGTGTATTAAGTAAATATTTAGAACTTTGTACTTCCTTTTGGAGTCGGTGCCAGCCAAAAAAACGTCGATTAGTCGTGGGCAACTGTTTTAAGTCGTCGTCATCGTTAAGTCAGTACATATTTCTATATGACTATCAATAAAATTCTTTGATAGTCTATTCTATGATATAATATTTTGTTGCGCTGCGCGGGATGCAATGCC